>SCLG01000144.1:140697-153546 GCA_004367875.1 Oikopleura albicans
TTTTTTTTCACAATTCTACAGAGGGGGTTGGTTATAAGGTCACCCATTTATGCCGTTATAAGGTCAAGTCACTTTTTTTCTATATAAATCATGTCTTTTCACACTTTTTTTCTATAAAATCATGATTTTTTGAACTTGTTCTCAGCACTAAGGTCTTATTGTGAAAAAATTTCAGGTTGGTTATAAGGTCAAGTCAGTTTTTTCAAAGTGCATTAAGGTCAAGTCAATTTTTTAGACCTTGATCTTATAACCAACCCCCTCTGTATATATACGTTATCGAAGATGAATTAATTGCAATTTTGATGAAAATTTTCCTGTGGAAAAAAAATGAAATAAAAAAGCACAGTCACATACACAGTAGAAAAAGATTCTGTTATGAGAAAAAATAATTATTTTTTTATTCAAGACCCAAACTAATATGGGCTTTCCTTTCTCGATACATAATAACGACTACTACGTATATAAAACATAAAAAAGGCCATTTTTTGCCTTAGAAAACCCAATTACCCAAATAGGTAACAATAACCCAAATAGGTAACAAAAATTTCAGAACGATGTTGTTACCTATTTGGGGTGGGGACTGTATATATAAAATCATGTATTTTTGAACTTTTTTTTGGTGGACAGTTCATTTTTTTCAAATGGTAATAAGGTCAAGTTAATTTTTTTAAAAGTGGATTAAGGTCAAGTCAGTTTTTTTGGCTTTGACTTTATAACCACACACCTCTGTATGTTTTAGATGCAAGTTAGTGAACATGATGACCGGGTACCGAGTAGCTCAGCTACACTTCCAGTAGGGGAAGAAAGTGCAAATACAGGAGATGTCTTGAATGAATTTTCCTGTGATATTTGTGGTTTGACGGCGCCCTTTGAAGTTTTTTCAAATCGACCACCGGACCGTGGCGTGACAAAGAAAATAAAATATAGGGAAAAGTGTTACGTAACAAAAGATCCATTTCGACCGCCCAATGAACGTCTGCCGTTAGTTGTCGGGGCGCCTTGCTCAGGTAGCGTTAAATTGCATTTTTATTGATTTCGCATTTTACCGATTAATTTTAAAAATCTGTTGTTTATAAGGTCAAGTCAGGTTTTCAGACCTTGACCTTATAACCAACAACGCCGACCGTTATAAGGTCAGGTCATCTTTTTGGCAGTAAGGTCAAACCATTTTTTCGAGATAAATCATGTCTTTTTCACTTTTTTTGGGTTTTAATTTTGAACGAGCCGTATACATTTAGAACGACACGGGTAAAACACGGGTAATAATTTTTTATAGAAATCATGTCATTTTCACTTTTTTTTTGGGTGAAGACCTCCCCCCGCGGGCCATATTTTTTGGGCATAATCATATGACCAAAAAGATATATCTTTTTAAAACATGTTTTTTTAATGTTTATAAGGTCAAGTCATTTTTAATAAGATATACTTTTTGCCCTAAAAATCTATAATAAACTGACCACACTATTAGAATGTGACCGCGAAATGGTGTGTCTGGAGTGCAGTTTGTTCTTCTCGCGACGATTTTGCGTAAAATGCGTTCGAAAGTACAAAGCCGAGTTTCCAAAAGAACTCGATAAAGAGATTTCAAAACTGTTAGCACATTATAATGAAGTAAAACAAATTAAAGAAACAAATAAAATGGCTAAATCGTTAAAGTAATTTTGAGCAAGTTGATTAATTCAGGACAACATGTTGGCCTTATTAATGAAGGCAAAGCGATAATTTAGCAAAAAATGATTCCAGCATATAAAGCGAGTATTAAGGGTGGGAAAGACCGTAATAGCCTGCAAAACGTGTGCTTACAATCAATTCACTTCTGCAGACGTACGTAAAGGCATTATTAAAGAAAACATACTACAGTCCTTGATTCCATAACGGCCGTTTTCGGTTCTCGAAAAAGTCCCAACTTTTTTGTTTCACCGCNCGGTACAGGGGGTCTGGTTATAAGATCTGAAATTTTGACCGTTATAAGGCCAAGTCAGTTTTTGAGTCTGACCTTATAACCAGACCCAAAAGTAATAAAACCGAAAAACATATATGACAATTTCCATTCTTGTGAACATTATTATTTATTATATCTGTGGTGTTTGTAGTGAAGAATCAGTTATTTGTGAGAAGTGCGGCAATTTCGTCGAATGTTTCGAGTAAAACTTCTTTCGTCATCGACATTAGTTTTGTTTTTAAAGCGTCGCGAAGTTGCGCATTTTCCGGATCGTTAAGGTCAGTCTGCCCATCGGTCGAGTGGTTTGATAGTCTAGTCGAAATTTTCGGAACATCCGGCTCCATTTTTTCCTTGGAGGCCGCCATCTTTGACTTTTTCTTGGCGTTTGACTTTTCATCTTTTACCTCTTTACCCCCGCCTTTTCCTCCTTTACCCGAGTTTGCTTTACGCGTTCCGCTCGGCGTTTTTCGCACGTTTTTCTCGTCTTTTTGCGTTTTAAGACTCACGATTGACGTTTGAGAACTTGTAGGTCGCTGGAGCAATGGAAATGGTGTCGTAGGTGCGATTTTCCACGCGCTCTATTATTGGGCACAAAAACAAAAAAAAGTACAGGGGAGTTGCTTATAAGGTCAGTCATTTGTATCGTTAGAAGGTCAAGACGGTTTTTTTGCACTAAGGTCAAGTCAGTTTTTTCACGCACTAAGGTCAAGTCAGTTTTTTAAATTATAAAATAGTGTCTTTTTAAACATTTTTTAGAGTGAAGACCATAATTTTTTGGGGAAAATCAACTTCCTTATAAGGTCAAGTCAGTTATTTCAAAGTGCATTAAGGTCAAGTCAGTTTTTTAGACCTTATAACCAACCCCCCTGTAATTGATATTTTTTATATAAAGATAGCTTATGTCTATCGCATCGAAAAATTTCATGGAAAACACCTGGTACAGTAGTTGTAGGGTGTTATAAACACACCCCCTGTACAACAGATTGTATAAACAGATGTTTGAGCCCATCCCTTAAGCCAATAAATTTGGTCGCAGACTTTGTCAATTCCGTCGCCCAGCGCCCGTTTTATATGATCGAATGACGTGGCTGTTGGGAGCGGAATGGGCACCGACTGTAACTTCCGGCAAATATCATTCATAATAGACTGTTGCTCCTCAATCGCATCAAAATCCGTCAAATTGAACAAGCGGCGACGCAGGACCTTAAGGTCGAGATCCCAATCGTAATCCTCCGTCACAAATTCATGCCATTGCGCCTTAAATTTAGGTTTTCGAACTAAAATTTATATGAAAATGACATGTTACATGTCTATTTCACAAACCTTATATATTTCGTTTTAAGGTCAAATAATTTTTTGAATTAAGGTCAAGTCAGTTTTTTTTGACAAAAATCGTGTCTATTTCGAGCAGTTTTTTACAGCATCATCTTTTTCAATTTAGGCTTTGCTCTTGCAAGGTGACAAAAATTTTAATGGTGTCAGACAGTTAGGTTTAGATCAAGAGAGTTAAAAACTGTGTTCAAGGTCAAGTCAATTAGAAAATGCGTTAAAGCCCGGTTTACTATGATTTTTGGCCCATTTAGGGCGTTTAGTCCTAATTTGGAATAATGGACCCATGGGAGTTAAAGATAAAAAACCCTATCCTTGAGTTGTTGAATAAGTTCATAGTGGTAAAAGAAGCCGGGGTTAAGGCGTACAAAATTATCCTCTTCGGTTCGATAGTCGGAGTCGGGCGAGGGGCATCGATCGGGCGTTTTAACCTCTCGCATCAACTTTTCGATAACGTACTGTGCGGCGGAGTTAGCTTCGCAGGCGGCCAGTCGACGCTGGATTTCGATGCGCTTGTCGAGTGTGAAATCGGGCAGAGCGGCATTTCCTTTTAACGTAACTTCAAACTTTTCAAGTGCAGGCCGAGGCGTTAGAATCCATTTTTCGCTAAAGTAACCCCCGTTTGGTGACTTTTAAAGGTTAAAAGTTCTTACGTTGTACGTAAATGGTTTATGATTATAAACGAATTACGTAGATTCTAAAAACCTTTCAAGTAAATCTACTGGTGTGAGTAACAAGTTTGTCATCGAGCTGACCGGGACTCTTGGTATATTGAGTTATGGGACTCGTCAATATACGAGGAGTCCCGTTCAGCTCGATGACAAACTCTTTACCCAAACCAGTAGCGGGCTAACAAAACGGCTTATTGGCACCGTCTGAATCGGTCTCTTGCCTTTTGTGGCGAAAGGGTAATCCGCCGAAATTTCTCCATTTCTAGCCAAACGGGAAAATTTTCGGCGGATTAACCTTTCGGCACAAAAGAAAAGAGACCGATTCAGACGGTGCCGGCTTATTATAAAAACTTTATTTTAGTTATTAATGCAAGCAATTTTCGATTCTCGAAAATAGTGTCCGTATTGGAGTGAATTGTCATAAAGTGTCCAGTTTCGGAGATTTTTTCACAAAAAGCGTCCGTATTGAGAGCAATGACTGTACATGTATTTATATGAGTCAAATACTCTACGTTGCAACGATGAATCACCCATGGGCCATGGCAAATTTATGCGCGCGGTTTTATATTTCCTGCGTAAAAAGTGCGCGCAAATTTCCTCTGGCTGATTCCTGCTGGTAAAAAATATTGTAAGCCAATTTTTTGTAACGCTGAAAAATTCAATTTTGCAAAAAATGGCGCTGCATCTCTGGCGGTTCAATTGAAAGCCCGTCTTTACTTCAAAATTTTAACCAATCCTTAAAAACAAAAGGAATGTGTGTTGTATTGCCGGGTAATATTGAGCCGGGACTGGCATTGAAATAAAACCGCTGCGTTTCGTCGTCACGTTGGGCGCTAAAGCTCTTCTCGTATTTTACTTTCGACCAATCATAGAATAGTACAGTTGTGCCGCAATTAGTGATTTTTAACGACTGTATGGATTGCTCATTTGCCACACTGTCAAAAGTAATTCGTACGTCTCTATTTGAACTGTTATTGGGTAACTTTTTGAACTGTAAGTAATTAAAGATTTCTGTAATTTCCCTATTTGCACTGTAATTGGGTAACTTTTTTTAAAAGGACACCCTAAAACCCAGATGTCCGCAGTTAAGAGAGGCGAAAGGAGACAAGCCAATCAGAGAGCACCCCTCAACCTACTTAAAGCTAGTCTAGGGTGAGCACACATAATGAAAATAAAATAATTGAAAATATCAACATTAAATAAAAAAAAAACTATAGTTATAATTGGTATGTTCAAACCGATTTTTCAACGTACTCAGATTTCGTTATTTTACAGAAGAAATAGTTGTATAAAAATATATATCTGCCTTTCTGTAACATTTGGAAGCAATAAAAGGAATACAGTCCTAACTCATTTATCGGACGATTTCGGTTCTCGAAAATACCGTCCGAAAAAAGAGCATAATCACAAAAAGGACCATTTTTCTATTAGAATGGCCCCATTTTGGCCGAAAAAGCGTCCGATAAATGCGCAATCTTCCGATAAATGAGTAAGGACTGTAATAATAATATTATGGAATTAATATTACAAAGTTAAGGCAAAAAGTGGACTTTGATAAAAAAAAATCGCGAACTTTCCCTTAATGTGAGAGCCCCTTTGACAGCCAACATGGACAATTCAGACATATAGGAAAATTTTTCAATTTTTGGGCAAGATTTTTATCGCTCAAATAATTATTTTTTGTGAAACATTAAAGCGCATCCGGCGTAAGAAAGTAAGTTGTACAGTAAGATATAACCCCTTGTTACATGCTTGTTCTTGTATTTTTTTTTTGGTGAAAATGTTATGTATACCCAATGCCTTTCATTAAACGTTGTCATCTTTCCATTAACAATTATAGCTGGCCCATTGATTAGTGGATTTTTGTCATTTTTTGGGGCGTTTGTTTTCTTTTGGGATTCACTTGAATTCACATTTTTCTCGTCAAACTCGTCGATAAAATTTTGTTTACGAACATTTGGGTCTGGTAGGGCACTACCGGTCACGATCATTTCGTTGTAGTCGGGTTTGTGCTCTTCCATTTCGTGCAAAATTCCGCTTAGTTCTTTTGTGCGCTGTTGTAAGTACTGTGATTTTGGGCGATTTAAGAAATAGTTCTCACCAACTTCCTCTTTTATCATTTGGGATTTTCCTATTCGCGTAATATCCTGGTATTCGCCGCGTTCTGAGAGCTAAAAAATAAGTTTGTAAGTTTACAGGCTTAACCAGGCGTCGAATTAAAGTAAAAAATGTACAGGTAGCCTACCTGAGGTAGGTTTAAAACTTGTTGATCCTATTATTTCAGGTTCTTGTACATAAATTACTAAGTTTCTGCCTGGTTATAATTTATGTCGAAATAAATCTGTTTCGAAATTTCGTTTTGTGTTCAAGTTCAAGGCGCGGTGACTGTGGTTGTTTTTTCAACAATTTTTGTCACCGCGTCTTGAACTTGAACACAAAACAAAATTTCGAATTGGATTTATTTCGACAATTCACAAGATATTACATTGGATATTTCTTTATAATTTGGTTGAACAAAAAGAGAAAAAAATATATTCCGATTTTTGCAGGTTTTGAAAACTCAGTAAAAGCGACAAAATGGTCTAGTCTTGCAACATTGAAATTCATTTCGAAAATCTAATTTCTAAAAATCAAGGAAAACAATTTGGTGCGTCTTATTTGAAAGTATCTTTTAAAAATAGAACCAATTTATCATCATGGAAATTTTAGGACTGGAGAGCTTCGACGTACAAAAAAGGCATCCAATAAAATGCATCCAAAAACTACATGCGCCGTTATCTTTTAAATCCAAATGAAACAAAAGTGAAAGATAACGGGACGAACGGAAAAAAATAAACATAACTGTATGAAACATAACGGCGCAAGGGATATACATGACTCCGAAGTTTAATATTACCATTAGACTCATTTTCAGTCCGGTATTTTTGTCTCCTATTGTCTCGTATTGGCGCCAAAATTCGGAACCCACACGGTATCCCTTTCCATAGTCGATAGACGGGATAGCGCGGTCGATAAAGTCGCGGACTTCTTGTTTCTCGCGATAAAACTCGGTTCCAGAGGTGACGAGTTTTTCGACCGGCTTTTTTATTAATGACGATATATATCCCTGTTGGCGTTTTCGAAGAATCATGTTTTGACGCCAATTGTCGAGTGCATTGCTATTTTTGACGTTAACATATTTTAATTAACTAGTCGTGTGAATTTTACTAAAACGTTTTTTAGACGTGTCTAATAATTCCAATTTATTGTCAAAATTTACGCCACGGCCCATGACTTTGTAATTCGGACACTAATGCCTATCAGGCATCGTATCTTATGAGCGAGTATGAACTACCCGATTTTTACCCAGTTTATTTTCTGTGTGTAAAAAAGAGCGACGCTTAACTGTCCGGTTATCTTATATTCCAGCACAGGCTGCTCGCGAATCAAAAAATAGGACTACCGGTTGAGTTTCATGAAAATCGGCCGAGCGTTTCTAGTATACCGTGTCGGCATATTTTAAGACGATATAAAGACCATTTTTCACCTTTTTAATTTGGAACTTGGTTGTCCCTCCTTTCTCCCCTCTTTATAAATACCGCATTTATAAAGCGGAAGAAAGGAGGGTACCCCAGTTCAAAATAAAAAAGGGGAAAATTGGTCTTTATATCATCTTAAAACACGCCGACGCGGTATACTAGAAACGCTCGGCCGATTTTCATGAAACTCAACCGGTACTACTGAATAGGTAGAGAAAAATAAATCTATACAGATATGTAATGATTCTGACTTAAAAATTGAGCTTGGTTCGTTCTAAGCTTCCCAACCATACCCAATACTTATAAAAAAATATATCATTTTACTTAAGTTACTCATTAACTTATGTGCACCTCGCGCGCTGCATTCATTTCATACTCTCACTTACATATTTTCATTTTTACTCGACACACAACGATTACCGAATAAAATTACGAAATATATTACTCGCTTTTCAATTTACAGATCCATAACGCAGAATCCGTAAGCACACTTATTACAGATAGGCGGCTCTTGATTGCCCGATAGACCATATATAAAAATGATCAAAAAGCGGACAGTTCATAACGTCCCCTTATACTTACTGTATAATGAAATTCTCGCACACTTGTTTTTTGAATAAAAATAGTTTAAGCCAAAACCTTTCGTTAAAACCCTTTGGAGCAAAACCTTTTCGAGAAGTTTGGGTTTGTCTTTGTTTGACATGTGCATGGTAAGATTCCACATTTGGTTCGACATCTTTGTTCAAAATTCGGGTAATCATATGTTTCATTTCGTCAGTTGACTGAGGGTCAAGGTCACCTGCTTTCAATGCTGATGATAGATATTGTTCCTTGGAGCCCAAAATCGACCATTCTAAAAGTTTAAACTTGAAGAAATAGAAGCACAAAGCGGTAATAACTATCGGATACTGGCACGAACTAAATTGGTATCATGTTTTTTTTGGTCGAAAGTATAAGAGGTCGAAAGGTCTAAATGCATACAGGGGGTCTGGTTATAAGGTCACAAAGGTGTGACCGTTATAAGGTCAAGTCAGTTTTTTGCAATAAGGTCAAGTCAGCTTTTTGAGAAGCATGTTTTTGGGGATTAAATCTTTAAAATCATGTCTTTTTACACTTTTTTTTACATGAAGACTATTAAAAGATAACTGCGCAGGTGTTGTAATGATTTCTCTAAATTTATGGAGACAATTCTCATAAATGATTTTGTCAGAAAGTTTTGTCGAGAAAATTGTTGACAAGTTTTTGAATATGAAAAATTAAGGATTTAAAAAAATAAAAATTAGATTAAAGGTTACCCTAAGGTCACTTGATTGAGGGCAGGGCGGTCTTTCAAAAAAAAAATTTTCCGTAAAAGAGTTTATTTCAGTAATTGAGGACCGAATTCATGATTAGATGACCTTATACGGGGTAATATATGAATAAAATAATAACCTATGAGATCGCCAGACTCATCAAATTGTATTCCCCTCTGTTGATCTTCATTTGGCCATTCCTCGATGTCCCGCCGACGAGCTACTGTATATTTTTTGTTTTTCTTTTTTGACTGATCTTGTCCTTCGACTAATTTTCGAACGATTATCTTATTTGTGCGATTGTTGGACTGAGATGTCATTGATTTACGATTTTCTTCGATTTCGGCTTTTATGCGTTCAAGGTCTTCTATTTTGATAGAAAGGGCTATAAAAAGAAAAGTTAAGTTTTGGATAATGTCGAGAAAAGTGCAGACTTAATCCAAGCTGCGCTCCAATCCAAGCATTGACAGTTATAAGTTATACTTTAGTGTGGTTTGGGACACCACGTGGATTCAGTTCGAATAGAGATTAAAAGAACAACAAGTTATTTACCTTGAATATCTGGCCCGTTAATGATAACTGTATCGGCCTCGGTCTCCATACCGGCAATGGAATCGTCATCTGACGGCTTCTTTTTTCCTTAAAATTTAAGTTACGTTATAACATTGTTAATAACAATTTGTAACCCCATCTCAAGATTAATTTCACAAAAATTGCAACTTTTTTTGATATTTTTTGATTCCTCCGTGCAAAACTACGTCTTTATTTAAAATTTTGACGTTTTTGGTTGTATGCATCGCTATTACACGCTACTTCCGGTAACCGGAAATGGCAACTTTTTATTTTTGCGGTTTTGCCGTAGAAATATGTCAACAAAGTTATAATTTAGAAGTTTTTTTTGCAAAATACAGTCCTTTCTTTTAACACGGATGCANGAAAGTTTGGGGCTAAATTGAACCAAGATAACGGAAAATAGGGTCATGTTACCAAGATAACGGTACATTGTGTGGGCGTATGGTTGAAAATGCGTAGGCGAATCCAAGATAATGGAAAATAGGGGCGAAAGTATTGCGAAATACATGTTTTTGTTTATAAAACCCCAAGATAATGGAAAATAGGGGTTATATAACTCGAGAGTAACTGAAAGATTAGGCCGATATGTTTCTTCGTAATCAATTATCATTATTGGCATAGATTACGAAATCTTAGGGATTTAAAGTACTCTAATTTTGCAAAAAAAAAATGGTACAAAAAATGAGTAGGCAAATTTTTTGGAAAAATGAACCAAGATAACGGTAAAATCCAAGATAATGGAAATACGTAGGTGGAAAACTTTCGTCAAAATGAACCAATTAAATTATCCATTATGGAAAATAGGCTCAAATTACCAAGATAAAGGTACATCTGGTGTATTTGAAAGTATCTTTTAAAAATAGAAGCATTTTATCATCATGGAAATTTTAGGATTGGAGAGCTTCGACGTACAAAAAATGCCAAAAAATACAATAAAATGCATCCAAAAACCGCATGCGCCGTTATCTTTTAAATCCAAATGAAACAAATTGAAAGATAACGGGACGAACGGAAAAAAAATGAAACATAACTGGATGAAACATAACGGCGCAAGGGATATACTGTATATCATATACATGTCTCCAAAATTTAATATTACCATTAGACTCATTTTCAGTCCGGTATTTTTGTCTCCTATTGTCTCGTATTGGCGCCAAAATTCGGAACCCACACGGTATCCCTTTCCATAGTCGATAGACGGGATAGCGCGGTCGATAAAGTCGCGGACTTCTTGTTTCTCGCGATAAAACTCGGTTCCAGAGGTGACGAGTTTTTCGACCGGCTTTTTTATTAATGACGATATATATCCCTGTTGGCGTTTTCGAAGAATCATGTTTTGACGCCAATTGTCGAGTGCATTGCTATTTTTGACGTTAACATATTTTAATTAATTATTCACATGAATTAAAAAAAACGCTCTAGACGTGTCTAATAATTCCAATTAATTGTCAAAATTTACGCCACGGCTAATGGGTTTGTAATTCGGACACTAATGCTCATCACTGATAGGCTATCAGGCATCGTCTCTTATGAGCCAGCATGAACTACCCGATTTTTACGCAATTTATTTTTTGTGTGTAAAACAGAGCGACGCTTAACTGTCCGCTTATCTTATATTCCCGCACAGGTTGCTCGCGAATCAAGAAATAGGACTACCGGTTGACTTTCATGAAAATCGGCCGTTTCTACAGGTTTAGCCTCAAGAAAATCGGCTGAGCGTTTCTAGAATAGAGCAATTTTCTTCTTTTTTTCTTGCAATGGGGTGCTCCTATTGTCCAATATCATTTTAAAATATGCCGACACGGTATACTAGAAACGCGCAGCCGATTTTCATGAGACTAAACCAGTAGTATACCGTGTCGGCATATTTTAAGATGATATAAAGACCAATTTTCACCTTTTTTAATTTGGAACTGGGTTGTCCCTATTTTCTCCCCTCTTTATAAATGCCACATTTATAAAGCGGGAGAAAGGAGGGTACCCCAGTTCAAAATAAAAAAGGGGAATTTTGGTCTTTATATCATCTTAAAACACGCCGACGCGGTATACTAGAAACGCTCGGCCGATTTTCATGAAACTCAACCGGTACTACTGAATAGGTAGAGAAAAATAAATCTATACAAATAGGCGGCTTTTGATTGCCCGATAGACCATATATAAAAACGAGCAAAAAGCGGGCAGTTCATAAGGTCCCCTTATACTTATAATGAAATTCTCGCACACATGTTTTTTGAATAAAAATAGTTTAAGCCAAAACCTTTCGTTAAAACCCTTTGGAGCAAAACCTTTTCGAGAAGTTTGGGTTTGTCTTTGTTTGACATGTGCATGGTAAGATTCAACATTTGGTTCGACATCTTTGTTCAAAATTCGGGTAATCATATGTTTCATTTCGTCACTTGACTGAGGGTCAAGGTCACCTGCTTTCAATGCTGATGATAGGTATTGTTCCTTTGAGCCCAAAATCGACCATTCTAAAAGTATAAACTTGAAGAAATAGAGGCACAAAGCGGTAATAACTATCGGGCACTGTATTGAAACATTAGAAACATCAGGAAAATAATATAATCTTGTACACCACTTCCGCAGTTATCTTTCTGACACTTATTTTTCGAAAACCAAATATTTCGTCATTTTGTGTTTACCCAGTTATTGTGAATCAATTATCTGGCATAAAGCAAATATTAAGTCCTTTTCCATTACGCAGTTATCTTTCATTTTTTAAATGATATTGAAAGATAACTGCGCAGGTGGTGTAATGATTTCTCTAAATTTATGGAAAAAATTCCGACAAAGGGAGTTTTTTGTCGAGAAAGTTGTTGTCAAATTTTTGAATATGAAAAAATAAGTATTTAAAAATACAAATTAGATTAAAGGTCTCCCTTAGGTCACTTGATTAAGGGCAGCGTGGTCTTTCAAAGAAAATGTTTTTTTTTTCGGAAAAGGGTTTATTTCCTCAATTGAGGACCGAATTCATAATTAGCTGACCTTATACGGGCTAATCTATACACGATCTTCCTGCTTAGAGTAACAGCCAGTTTTCTGCCTACGCACTGACTGCTCAAAGTAACAGGTCTGATAACCTGCTTAAAGTATACCCAAAAGTTTAACAAAAAACTGTTGCCTTTAACGGAACTCATACTTTAAGTATGTAGTGTGTAGGCGGAACAAGTGACTGTTACTTTAAGCAGGTAGGTGGTGTATCGCAGTGATTTTCAAACGCGAAAAAAATAAATAATGTTACCACTTTTTGGTAACGTTGTTTGACGGCGCGTCTGAGGCCTATGTGGCCTGTTATTGGCCTTTTTGCGCGCGCTCGGCCACTCACCGAAAGGAAAATGACCGAAAGGCGATTTCCTTCTTTTAAAATATTTTTGTATTACAGTCCTCCACCTTTTAAGTGCCGCCAAATATGCATTTCCGTTAAAAAAATTATTTCGCGTTTTAAAATCAGGACGATATATCAATAAAATAATAACCTATGAGATCGCCAGATTCATCAAATTGTATTCCCCTTTGTTGATCTT
>SCLG01000144.1:155021-166867 GCA_004367875.1 Oikopleura albicans
TGGTTTGGGACACCACGTGGATTCAGTTCGAATAGAGATTAAAAGAACAACAAGTTATTTACCTTGAATATCTGGCCCGTTAATGATAACTGTATCGGCCTCGGTCTCCATACCGGCAATGGAATCGTCATCTGACGGCTTCTTTTTTCCTTAAAATTTAAGTTACGTTATAACATTGTTAATAACAATTTGTAACCCCATCTCAAGATTAATTTCACAAAAATTGCAACTTTTTTTGATATTTTTTGATTCCTCCGTGCAAAACTACGTCTTTATTTAAAATTTTGACGTTTTTGGTTGTATGCATCGCTATTACACGCTACTTCCGGTAACCGGAAATGGCAACTTTTTATTTTTGCGGTTTTGCCGTAGAAATATGTCAACAAAGTTATAATTTA
The DNA here is from genome assembly GCA_004367875.1 of Oikopleura albicans. Lineage (NCBI taxonomy): Eukaryota > Metazoa > Chordata > Appendicularia > Copelata > Oikopleuridae > Oikopleura > Oikopleura albicans. Next base: position 155,420 of record SCLG01000144.1, read on the forward strand.
GAAGTTTTTTTTGCAAAATACAGTCCTTTCTTTTAACACGGATGCACTCAATAGGAACGATTTCTTCGAATACGGACGTTTTTTGTGAAAAAAATGGACACTTTACGACAATTCACCCCATTACGCACACTGTTTTCGAGAATCAAAAACGTCCGTATTGGAAGTAAGGGCTGTAATCTACCATAGTATAAGCATTCGGTAATAGCAAACCCTCAATCTCGGAATATTCACTGGATTTGTCTGTGGAGGACAGTGAATTTATCACTGCCCCGAGTTTTTCCAATCTTTTAACTTTCTTTTTAAAATTCGCCTTTTTCATATTTTAAAATATTTTATTTTTGCGTTGATGTACTACAGTTTTTCTTTCCCGATGGAAACAATAAATGAAAATAAATACAAAGCCATTGAGGCTCGATTTATGACATGCACAAACAATGCTTGTTAACATTATTGTTAATTTTTTTATAGTTTACATAACCTACCTTTCTTGATTTTTGACGCGGAGTCCGTCGCTTCAATGCCCCCCTTTGCCATTTAGGCACACTTTTATATTTCGAACGCAATTTTATTATTTTTCAGCAAAGTACGCAATCTCTATCCGATATTTGCTTTGTCACAAAAAAAAAAGAAAATGTATGAATAATCGGCGAATGAAAAAAAGTTCAAATTCTAGAAAAAAATTACAAGATTTATAGAATTTTTTGATTACTGGTTTTTTTACTATTATTTTTTTACAAAAACTATAAATGAAGCCGTGGGATTACACGTGATCATTGGTTGCCAAGGAACGATTGTGGGAACCAATGACGCAAATGTTTTGTACGATTTGTCAGAAATGATCAACTTTTTGACTATTGCTGTTGCATTTATGCGTGTTGANTTTTATTTTTGCGTTGATGTACTACAGTTTTTCTTGCCCGATGGAAACAATAAATGAAAATAAATACAAAGCCATTGAGGCTCGATTTATGACATGCACAAACAATGCTTGTTAACATTATTGTTATTTTTTTTTAGTTTACATGATTTACCCAATACATGTATTATGTAATACATAACCTACCTTTCTTGATTTTTGACGCGGAGTCCGTCGCTTCAATGCCCCCCTTTGCCATTTAGGCACACTTTTATATTTCGAACGCAATTTTATTATTGTTCAGCAAAGTACCCAAAATCTCTATCCGATATTTCCTTTGTTACAAAAAAGAAATGGAATCGGTGAATGACAAAAAAAAAAAAATTCAAATTCTAGAAAAGAATTGCAAGATTTATAAAATTTATTGATTACTGTTTTTTTTTTACTATTATTTTTTTACAAAAACTATAGATTTAGCCGTGGGATTACATGTGATCCTTGGTTGCCAAGGAACGATTGTGGGAAGCGATGACGCATATGTACGATTTGTCAACTTTTTGACTATTTTATTTTTGAATGTTTTTGAGAAATAATATGTTATTTCAACTGTGCAAGTGTAATTAACTCCCAGGAGGAAGTGCGTGTAAAAAGTCACGCAACTTGCTTTTTTCGTCGATTTAACCCCCAACCGAAAAACAGGGACGTTTGTCCCTACTCCATCTAATAGTCGTATTTTTTTGTTGTTCGGTTTTATAAAATGAATTGACAGTGAAATTCATAATAGAAAAAGCGATTGTGAATCAGTAAAACACAAAAAAATACCTGTCAATTTTTTTTTAATCACGAGCAATTAATGATTAATTGAACTTGATAAACGGCCAAAAACAGGTTTTTTGCAATAAATGCATTAAAAACTAATTTTTTTCTTACATGTTTTTCTTAAATGTTTGGTTGGGGTACCGCTAATTATTTTTGGTTGGGGGTTAAGGCATATGGAGGTCCCGGGCAAAACGGGTATAATACCAATTTGGTGACCCCTCAACTTTTGAGAAAATTCGATTGGCGGTGTTATTTTTTTGCGTAGGTTGAAGATTTCAAACAGCTGTCTAGGGGGCCATGGTGTCTCAAATCAAATTAATTTCTGAATAATCAGATAGACGTAGTTTGACGAGCTCTACAACTTGGCTTTACCAGTTTTTTGAATTATTGCGAATTATTGTCAATTTTTTAAGTGCGTGTTTATTTACACGCATTTCCCCCTACGGGTTCCCAAAAACTCCTTCCCCTGAGAGTTAAGTATAACTTGAAGAAAAAACTTCGCTTTAAGTTCTACTAAAAGACCAGAGGTTTTTTCTCGAAAAAAAAACCTGTTGATCCGCCGAAAAGTGTCGGATAACCTCGCTGGGTGGCGAATAACTGTCAAGACGGAATATCAGAAACAGGGAAATTCACTGAATTTTATTTTTGTAGATGATAAGCTATCATTGATAGCCAGTCGCGCTTAATGATGGTCTACATGTACATCGATAGAAGTCCAAAACATGATTATAAATAACAATTATATTATATAAAGATTAATTATTTTTTTATCGCGTGTTACGATCTCAAGAAAAAATGGTTACCTAAACAGTTTAGGCTTAACTACTGTAGCCACCCAAAAATTTGTACATGAGTCATGTAGTTATTATTATTTATACCTGGGTATATTTTCCCAGAAATTTGTGTTCGTCGGTTATATCATGCTCATGATGGTTGGCTCCTGGTAACTGTGTGCGCACACATGGCCCATGTCATATGGCGTAAATGACTCTACTATACATTAATATAGGTTTAGATGAAATTTTACCAAAATATGTGAAATAATCTGTATTATGTACCTAAATAGCCTATTTACTTCAAAATAGTTTATTTTTTCATTTGGGACTAAAATTATTGGCGCGACCGTTCCATCGTTATACCGTCCTGATTTTAAAACGCGAAAAAAATTTGTTAGCGGAAATACATATTTTTCCTTAAGTGCGTCACTTAAGAGGGGAAAGACTGTAATACAAAAATATTTTAAAAGAAAGAAATAGCCTTTCGGTGATTGGCCGCGCGCGCTCAAAAAAGACCAATGACAGGCCACATAGGCCTCAGACGCGCTGTCAAGCAACGTTACCGAAAACTGGTAACATTATTTATTTTTTCGCGTTTGAAAATCACTGCGATATGTTCCATGAGCAGCTAGTAAAACATCGATTTCACCCAAACGCGTCGAATATAAAGGAATGATCCTAAACACGTCGTATTTTATGGTAAAATCATGTTTAATGGTAGTATATACATACAGTAGTACAAGGATGACATACAGATGGGTTAGTTATTTCATACTTTAATGAATAAGTATGAATACTTAGTATGTAACATACTTATTCATATTTATTCATCAAAGTATGAAATAACTAACCCATCTGAATTAAAGCCTTAATTTGAAGGTAGAAACAACCAAAACAAATAAGATAATTTATATTTCTTATCTTCCGGACAAACCGTACCGTATATCTGTACCATGTGAATGGGCGATGACTGCAACGGTGACGTTACAAAACATATGAAAATTGCTCAAAGCCTTGCAATCATCGCCCCTTCACACGGTATACAGACTACACAGGGTGCGCCAAAAACCAGTTAATCGGCCTCTTTTCAAGACATTTTTGTGACCAGTTACGGGCCATTTTGAAAATCACAACTTTCGTTGACACCTCCGTACGGGCGTCAAAATTTACTGACTAGCCTATTTTTTTTACGTATAATCCAAAAAAAATGATGAAACAGAAAACAATGATGACTTTAACACAAAACAAAACATTTTTTGTAAAGAATAACGTTGTGTTAAAAAGAAATCTGTTGAAAAATAAGGAGTTTTGTTAAAAAATAACAATTTTTGTTTTAAAATAACGATTTGTTCTAAAAAAGTGAGTATTTAGAAAATAAAGCAGTTTTATGTCTTATTCAAAAAATAAAAATATTTGAGAAAAAATATGATTTTTGTTGAAAAAACTAACAATATTGCAGAAAAAATGACAATTTTTGAAAAAACTGACTAGAAAATCATCCCTGAAAAATATGATAATTTTCGTGAAAAAAATAAGAATTTTCTAAAAAATTCCTTCGTTCACATCACAGTGATGTCTGCACCTCAGTCGTAATTTTTCCGTGATTTGCCAACCATATAAATGTAAGAGATAATAGAGAAGTGTCCAAAGTTTACTAAGAATTTTTGTTAGGGTGTCCGCGAGGTGTCAACGATTTTTACGGGGAAATTTCTCACAAAAATAACTTTTTTCGAAAATTTTTACATTTTTTTTTTTTGATTGGCGAAAACTACAGTCCCGACCTTCCAATTGTGCACCCTCCAATTGTGCACGACTGCCTAATTGTGCACTTTTTCAGTTAATTTTACGAGACTTCCCAATTGCATAATTGGAAGGTCGGGACTGTAAACCATATTGAAATTTTTTTTTAATTGAGGACCTTTATTTTTTTTCCTGGACAGTCTACGCATACCTGGGGTATACAGTATACTGAATGGTCTCGCAATGTTCCGGAAAGTGTACATACGTTAATCAAATTATAGTTGACTTTATTGAACTGGGAAATATTAAACTGCGATTGACCGATATAAAATTTAGTCTAAAATTTCTAAAATGTTTTTTGGATATGAAATATTGATCGGGTTCAGTTGTGTCAAATTCTTTTGTTCCCTTTAATCCCTTTAGCATTATAATGATTTCGCTGTGTGACTTGACCATATGTTTAGTACTAGGATTTCCGTTTGCTTTTTTTTAAATTCGTGTTCTAACTTCAACTTGAAACATAATAAAACTCCTTGTATAAATGTCAAAAATTATCTTATCGCAGTGATTTTCAAACTCGAAAAAAAAAATAATGTTACCACTTTTTGGTAACGTTGCTTGACAGCGCGCCTGAAGCCTGTGTGGCCTGTTATTGGTCTTTTTTGAGCGCGCTCGGCCAATCACCGAAAGAGGATTTCCTTTTTTAAATATTTTTGTATTACAGTCCTCCCCTCTTAAGTGCCGGAAATATGCATTTTCGCTTAAAATTTTTTTTCGCGTTTTAAAATCATGACGATATTTTACTTGGTTGAAAAATTATAATTTTCTGAATTGAAAAGAAGTAGCAACAAACAATTCAGTACAGTCCCTCACCCAAATTGGTAACAACATGGTTCTGAAAATTTTGCTATCTAATTGGGTACTTGTTACTTATTTGGGTACTTGTTATCTATTTGGGTAGTTGGGTTTTCTAACCCTCAAATGGCCTTTTGATGTTATATAGTAGCGGCTTGTATGTATCGAGAACGGAAAACACATTTTAGTGTGGGTCTTGAATACAAAAATATTTATTGTCTCTCATAAAAAAATCTTGACCTAAAAAATTGTTCCCTATTTCAAATAGGCTATTTGGGTAGTTGAACTTTGAAAAAAAGTTGTTACCTATTTGGGTAATTACGTCATTTGTTACCTATATGGGTGAGGGACTGTATATTGAAAAGGCACTGGTTGAATTGGTATCATGTCTAAATGCCGGAAAACAAAAAGTTACCGTCGTATTCGTTTTTCTCCTCATTTGTCTTTATCCACTTTAGACTTTATCCATAAGTTCCGAGGAAAAAAACTTTGAAATTTACACCTATAGAATTGCGATACCTTTTCAACTTTATTCATTTTCCCGGTTATTTTTTCACGGGTTAAAATACGCTCTGTTTTGATCTTTTCCAAGAGAGTAGGACAATTTGTTACCAATCCTTGGTCCCATAATTTTGGCTAAGAAAACGAGATCATACGGTGTGCCAATTGGCACAAAAACGAGTTGACGTATTTGTAGCGCAGTTTCGATAGTGTGGAAAATGAATAAAGTTCAGAAAAAATGACGTATTTTTGGTTGAAAGTATAATTGGCATAAGTGTGAAAAAGAATAACATGGAAAAGGTATCAAACTGTCCCATTTACACGATGTACCTTTCGAGACAGCACCCTTATTTTATATAATATGAAATTATCTTTAATTTATAGATATGACAGGCCAGAGATTTTTCACGTAATTTTCTTCTCCCCCTAATTCTTGTGCGTCATTATGTTTCACTTTTTTGAGATTATTAGTCTCCTATCGCATAAATTACACCTACACCCCCTGCGCTGTTATCGTGCAACTATCGCATCAAAAAAATCCGCAAGATAACGGAACGAACGGGGATACCTGCAAGATAACAGCGTAGTGCTTAACACATAGATACAGAAGGTAGGCCAATTCCGGAACGCTTTGCGATTTTGAGCCAAAGTCCCTTTTTGTTCCGGAATTGGACTTTTGGCCCAAAAACCGTTCCGCAATTAGACTTTTTCGTTCCGAAATGGGACTTCAAATCTTTTTTGAAATAAAAAGCGTTCCGGAATTAGACTTTTTTCCGGTAACTATTCCAGAATGGGGTGTTCCGGAATCGGCCTACCCCCTGTATATGGATTCCTGGAAAATTGGCCGAAAAAAATCTGCAAGATAACAGCGCAAGGGTTGTAGTAAATATCTTGCTGGGATGTTCTTCCAAAATTCTATTTTCGCAGTCTTTCCATTCTAAACATGCCAAAAAGTAATTCTAATTACGAATTTAAACTCGACAATTATTAAATTTGATGAATAGAAAAGTTTAAAAATTATATATATATAATTTAATTTTATAAATATATGAAAGTTGGATCGTCAAGTCTGGATGGTGGCGAAAGATGATGAGAAGACGAGGAGAAGCTGGCGCTAGTGTGTCAATTTGAACACGCCACAAATAATGACAACGCGTGAATCCACAGTGCCTGGANTTATTATCAAAAAACGTGAATAACATAAAGTGACACTATACAAAACAGTAAACATCATCAACCGTGGACTTGGGAAACCGACAATGTCACATATTGTAAGAATACGAAACCGTTATTTTCACCTACAATTATTTTACAAAATAATTGTAGGTGAAAATGTCGTTTTATGTAAAACAACATTTCTGATTTTCGACGGCACCTATTTCAGTGCCATTGAAGACAAGATACGTCCGGTGGGTTAGCTCAGCGGTAGAGTGCTCGACCCGGGTACGAGAGGTCGCCAGTTCGATCCTGATACATGCCAATTTTCTTATTCGGGAGCGTATCAAAACCTGACAAAGCCTTGAACTTGACACACTCAATTTTTATAACTTCCGCAGTTTTCACGCGATTAATTTCATTTCAAGCATTAATTTTTTCTAGAATTATAAGTACAATGAACTTGTCGGTACTATTGAAGTGCATTTTCGTAATTTCGGGTTTTATTTGTACACAACGGTATTGACCCGTCCTAAAGTTTTAAGATAACTTCGCTGGGTGGCGTATAACTGTGAAGGCGGAATATCAGAAACAGTTATATACAATTCAAATTCACGGAATTTTATTTTTGTAAATGATAAGCTATCATTTATAGCCAATCGCGCTTAATGATTGTCTACATGTATATTGATAGAACTCCAGAACATGATTGTAAATTACAATTATATTACATATTCATTACATGTATGTAAAGATTACATATACATTACATGTATATAAAGATCTATTTTTTATCGCATGTTACGATTTCAAGAAAAAGCGGTTACCTAGTAGCCACCCAAAACTTTTGTGCATGGCTGTTTTAAAAAAGCTTGGTGTATGACAGTATGATTTTAATTAAAAACCACATGTTACACGTAAGAAAAAATTAAATATACTACAGTCCCAACGTTATAGTTGTGCATATTGCGATTCAGAAAAACGTAAACAACTAGGAAGCTGTGCACAAGTAGGACGTCGATGATTACTGTGTTTTAATCACGCTTAATATAAATTGCTTGCTCAAAATAACATTTAAAATAACAAAAAGTTCTCTCTAGGGTGTTTTCTTGTCACCAATTAACCCAAAATAGGTTTTCAATTCAAGCTCGGTCCCTGCAAACATGCATATTGTTTATATATTTCTCTACATTTCGTGTTCGTCGGTTATATCATGCTCATGATGGTTGGCTACTGGTAACTGTGTGCGCAGACATCGGCCATGTGACATGCCGTAAATGACCCCCCTATACATTAATATAGGTAAGTTTAGATGAAATTTTACCAAAATGTGTGAAATAATCTGTATTATCTACCTAAATAGCCTATTTAGTTCAAATTACGTTATTTTTTCATTTGGGACTAAAATCATTGGCGCGACCGTTCCATCGTTATATGTTCCATGAGCAGCTAGTAATACATCGATTTCACCCAAATTCGTCGTATGCAATATAAAGGAATGATCCTAAACACGTCGTATAATAAGTATGAATAAGTATGAATACTTAGTATGTAACATACTCATTCATATTTATTCATCATAGTATGAAATAACTAACCCATCTGAATTAAAGCCTTAATTTGAAGGTAGAAACAACCAAAACCAATAAGAGAATTTATATTTCGCATCTTCCGGACAGACCGTACTCTATAGTCTATACAGTATAGACTACACAGGGTGCGCGGCGTGCGCCAAAAACCGTTAATCGTCCTCTTTTCGGCCTATTTTTGTGACCAGTTAACGGCCATTTTGAAAATCACAACTTTCGTTGACACCTCCGTACAGGCGTCAAAATTTACTGACTAGCCTATTTGTTACATAGAATCCAAAAAAATGATGAAACAGAAAAAACAACGGGTGCGCAGTTATCGGGCGGTTATCGGGCAGTTATCGGGCGAGGTTTTTCCCCAAAAAACTTTTCACTTATCCGCCTACGCTATGCGCAGTTCTCGGGCACCCTGAGTAGTTATTCCGTCGACGCGGTGCGCACTTACCTAGCCGGAAATAGTCAAAATAACAATTTTGTGGACTCTTTTTGTTCATTTTTTCTCTAGACCCCTTATGGCCCATAAGTTATGGGCTTATCCGCCGCCTTTGTACAATCACTTTACTCAATTGTGGGTTTATCTGGCCGCTTTTTTTTTCAAAAAAAAAAATGTGCTTTTATCCAGCCACCTGCTGCCTTTTGAAAAAAAACGACTCTAGAAAAAAAATTATAATTTTCGTAAAAAAAATAAGAATTTTCCAAAAAAAAACACTCCTTATTGGTCGAAATTGAACGTAGGCGACAAGATTTTGTGACGCAAAATTCCTTCGTTCACATCACTGCACCTCAGCCGTAATTTGCCAACCATATAAATGTAAGAGATAATAGAGAAGTGTCAAAAGTTTACTAAGATTTTTTTAGGGTGTCCGCGAGGTGTCAGCGATTTTTACGGGGAAATTTCTCACAAAAACAACTTTTTTCGAAAATTTTTACATTTTTTCTGATTGGCGGAAACTCTGCCATATTGAAAAACTAGTTTTTTTAATTGGGGACCTTTATTTTTTCCTGGACAGCCTAGGCACACCTTGTGTATACAGTACTTGTGTATACTGTATGGTCTGGCAACGTTCCGGAAAGTGTACATAGGTTAATCAAATTATAGTTAACTTTATTGAACTGAGAAAGATTAAACTACGATTGACCGATATAAAATTTAATCTAAAATTTCTAAAATGTTTTTTGGGTATGAAATATTGATCGGGTTCAGTTGTGTCAAATTCTTTTGTTCCCTTTAATCCCTTTAGAATTATAATGATTTCGCTGTGTGACTTGACCATATGTTTAGTACTAGGATTTCCGTTTGCTTTTTTTTGTTAATTCGTGTTCTAATTCCAACTTGAAACATAATAAAACTCCTTGCTCGAAAGTTATCTTATTTTATTTGGTTGAAAAATTATTATGTTCTGAAATGTAAAAATACCAGAAGAAAAAAATTCATACAGTTGATGTGCACACAACGCGACACTACCACTTCCCAAAAACCGTCTGGCTGTGTGCGCATCGTCACGTTGTGTGCACATCTGTACTTTATATTGAAAAGGCACTGGTCGAATTAGATTCGCTTTTCTCCACAATTGTTTTCATCCAATTTTGCGTTTATCCACTTTAGACTTTATCCACAAAAAGTTCCGACGGAATAAACTTTGAAATTTACACCTATAGATGATTTTTGTCAAAAGTTTGCGTCGGATAAGCCTTTATCCACATTAAGAATTACTGCATTTGTCTTTCTCAACTCTGCCCTTTCTCAAAAGGGTCAAATTGTGATACATTTTCAACGTTATTCATTTTCCTAGTTATTTTTCACGGGTTAAAATACGCCCTGTTCTGATCTTTTCAAGGAGTTGAGACCAATTTGTTAACAATCCTTGGCCCCTTGCCATAATTTTGGCTAAGAAAACGAGATCATACGGCGTGCCAATTGGCACAAAAACGAGTTGAAGTATTTGTAGCACAATTTCGATAGTGTGGAAAATGAATAAAGTTCATAAAAGATGACGTATTTTTGGTTGAAAGTATAATTGGCATAAATGTGAAAAAGAATAACATGGAAAAGGTATCAAACTGTCCCAATCTACACGATGTACCATTGTATCATATTATAGATATGTACATCGTGTAAATGGAACAGTTTGATACCTTTTCCATGTTATTCTCCTTCATCTAAGATATGAAAGGCCAGAGTTTTTTTCACATAATTTTATTTTGCCCTTAATTCATGTGCGCCGTTATGTTTGACTTTCTCCCGCTCGCGTCATTATGTTTCACTTTTTTGAGATTATTTCCGTGAAACATAACGGTGCACCCAGTGTATAATATTATAGTCTCCTATCGCACAAACTACACCCAGTAAATATCATGCTGGGATGTTGTTGCGTAAATTCTATTTTTGCAGACGTTCCATTGTAAACGTCCCAAAAAGTAGTTTAATTTTAATTACGAATTTAAACTCGACAATTATTAAATTTGATGAATAGAAAAGTTTAAAAATTATATATAATTTAATTTTATAAATATATGAAAGTTGGATCGTCAAGTCTAGATGGTGGCGAAAGATGATGATGAGAAGACGAGGAGAAGCTGGCGCTAGTGTGTCAATTTGAACACGCCACAAATAATGACAACGCGTGAATCCACAGTGCCTGGAGTCAGGAAGGGAAGAAAGCACTAAACTTATTATATTTTCTTTTTTTAACCGAAGAAACATATATCTCCACGGTGACCAGCAGAAGCGAGATGGATCAGCGCAAAATTGGAGGTTTGAAATAGAAAAGTTATTTTGAAAATTTCATGTTTTTTACATAAAATCGAAAATTAAGAATCTCCTGCAACCCCTTATAGCCCCATATAGCGTAAAACATGATTTTAAAAATATAATACAGTCATTAATCAGTGACGCCCGTTCCATGGAACTCCAACGGTGACGGTTTTTAACTGAAGAAAATACCACATTTTTTTTTATATTTTAAAACTACCTCTTGGCGGTTTTTCTCTTTCATTTTTAGGTATACACTGCGTTTATGTACACTTTTATAATGTTTTCGTTCTGGTTGATGTTGATTGTGGTATTATAGTTGTACAGTACCTGGCCCATTCACAAATGTCAATTCGCTATACGATTATTTTTTTTTATAGCACAGCACAACATTAACCCACCGTA
>SCLG01000144.1:167114-186418 GCA_004367875.1 Oikopleura albicans
CCCTACGGGTTCCCAAAAACGCCTTCTCCCTAAGAGTTAAGTGAAGAAACTCACAAAATATCATATTTTTTATATATTTTAAAAACCACCTCTTGGCGGCTTTTCTCTTTCATTTTTAGGTATACACTGCGTTTATGTATACACTTTTATAATGTTTTCGTTCTGGTTGATGTTGATTGTGGTATTATAGTTGTACAGTACCTGGCCCATTCACAAATGTCAATTCGCTATACGATTATCGTTTTACAGCACAGCACAAAATTAACCCCCTAAGTAAGGAGGCCCTAACCAGTTACCTAAGAAATTTATTTTATCTAACAAATGGGATGTCGACTTTTAGTTTTTTCTGGCACTTCAAAAACGATCAAGGAAACGGTACTGTGGTTGGCAAGCGTCTCTAAAATAAGGGTCGTTTTCGATCAATTAGGTCAGGGCGCCAAGTACGTGTCGCTTTTTGTCAAGAAAAGAATCCCAGCGGGTCATTCTAGATATAATTTTTTAAATGTAGCATACTGGCTAATTTGTCATTTATAATTAGGTCGTCATCTAAAAACTTGTACTTTTTCACATATTTGATTTGGCACCGACTAAATTTGTATTTTTTGTCGAAAGGTCAAAATACGTAAGTCAAAATTGGTCGAAAATTTGCGTCGAAGTCGGACTTATTTCGTTTACATTTTCGACCGGACAAATATTGACGTATGTATGTCAATAGTTGTCTGGTCGAAAGTGTAGACGGAATAAGTCAGACTTCGACGCAAATTTTCGACCAATTCTGACTTATGCATTATAATCTTTCAACCAAAAATACATGATACCAATTTAGTCGATGCCATTTGATTTATCGCTGTAATTTTTGCCTTTTGACATCATTGATGTAATATTTTAATGTGTAACGTTAAATTTAATTGTCCAACTGTAGGAAACGATCGATAGAGCTAACTATATTATTAATTTTTCAAATTTAATTATATTCTTATTCTTTCACCTGGCTTGATTAACCGAAGAATTTTCTGTTTTCTATTGATGGCGATTCTATGTCATCAATTAAGGGCATAAGTTAGTGTATATGTGATTGAAAAAATGATGATTTAGCGCGGATCCGGCTGTTGAAAATCGGATTTTGGGGGGATTGGGCCGCGATTCTGCTGACTCTTTGTGAAGGAGAAAAATCATTTTGTCAAGGTGAACCGTCTGTGTCCCGCTAATCGCACCGACTTTATTCATCCTTGATTTCAAAAGCCGTTTTAATGGAACACTCAATATGCTTTACCATTTATACTCTACAATTTTTATATCATAATTTGAAGTTATAGTTTTCTCCTCACTTTGGGCGCACGAAAGTTTTATATACAACTGTGATACTCAACAGTTACTCTGATAAAATCTTATTGATCTTATCTCGGCTCTAATAAATTAGGTCTAGAAACTGAAAAGTCTATTTTGATATTTCAATGGTCTTCCAATTCATTTTTTAATTCACCAAGTCAAGGTCTATGACTGATATATCGTGAGCTACTAACAAGAAAATATCATTAGACAACTTCAGACCCAGATATGTAAAAGTGGTATACTGTCTAAAGGTACCAAAAACGTTTTTTTACGATCTTCAAAAAATTCTAGAACTCACTACAGACAGTTCCGAGATTTGATTTTACCACATTTTCTCAGTAACTTTTTGAGCTCTATAATTTGGCTAAAACAGATTTTCAGCTTATAGGCCCTAGAGGCCCCTAGGCTCTTTTGATACCTTTTACACGTTATAACTTTTAAAAAAGTACCGTAAAAGTTCTGTCCTAAATTTGAGCACAGAACGGACCGGTCAAAAGTGTGATTGTTTGAAGTTTTGCAAAATTCGTGTACAGTTGGTGTGGTAACGAGTTAACACTTTAGTTTCCGATTTTTTCGTCAAAAACAACTCCGAAAAAGTTTTTCAGTCACTTCGTTTTGAATTGTCAACTTGGTACGTGCACTGCCAACTCGTTACCATACCAACTGTAATAGGTTGTTTACCTAGAAAAGAACGCTAAATAGACAATAACGCTGCGGTCTGAATTAAAACGTTCTATTTGAACGTTTTTCTGATCGTTTTTGTGGTATAAAATCAGCATAGAACGGTATTCCGGCGTTATTTTGTTTTACCCACGTTTTGTTCGCGGAAATTCGAATTCTGGCTTGGAACCGAACTTTTACATCTCAGTTCAGACCATATATACTACTAGTTTAATAGACCAAAATTGACTAACATGATTAAGGTGACCTTTTGCAAGTATTTACAACAAAATATACAAAGTAGCTTTTTTAAAAATGTTTATTGCATGATAATTATAGCAATAAGTTGGCGACTTTTTCAACAACTCCAATATTTCCGAAAGTCAATAAGGTGTCAAAAAGGGAAAATGGTATATTTTGCACTCACGAGTCATGACAGTTTTAATCAAAGATAAAATAAACATTATATGGATTCAAATAGTTTCGATATACAGACTGTATCACTATAAATTATATTATATCGAGATTTTGCAGTTGAATCCATATTTATCCATTTTTTTTCACTGAAATACCGCACGGCNAAACATTTATTGCATGATAATTATAGCAATAAGTTGGCGACTTTTTCAACAACTCCAATATTTCCGAAAGTCAATAAGGTGTCAAAAAGGGAAAATGGTATATTTTGCACTCACGAGTCATGACAGTTTTAATCAAAGATAAAATAAACATTATATGGATTCAAATAGTTTCGATATACAGACTGTATCACTATAAATTATACATTATTATATCGAGATTTTGCAGTTGAATCCATATTTATCCATTTTTTTTCACTGAAATAACGCACGGCCGGTTGAAGGTACTGCATGCTTGGTTAATCATGATTTGCATTTCGTATATATATATATATATCACGTATGCGCGGTTAATTTTTGGGAGACATATTTTTCACAAAAAAAAACGATACGTTCAAATGGTCGGTGCGCACACAACGCGACGAGTTTTGGGAATATGTAATGTCGCGTTGTGTGCACATCTAATGTATATGTACCTTGACTCATATATGATATATCCTTTTTTGCCTTTTAGTTTTCATTTAGAGCAAACATAACAAACGGGGAAATAGTTGCAGTTTCTGTATTCTGCAGATATTTCTTCTTATAGTCCCGACTTTCATAATGTGCGCATTGGAGTTTCCGAAAAACGTGCACACTATGACAGTCGTGCAGTTTATGGCTGTTGCCATCATAGTAGACAAGCGGGCAATATTAGGTTGGACGCGCCGCGGCGCCGTAGGCGCGCCCAACCTGATTGGTCACCGAACAAAAAAGGAAGAAATTGTTACTTGTTGTTTTGCGTTGCTATAGTAACGCTGGCAATCAAAATTGGCACCACGAGACAATCAAGGTTTTGCGCAGACTATCTTTTTGTTCAAAAGTTTTTACCAAATAGTTATTATAACATTAGCTTAATTTTCAGATTTAACTCGCGAAGCCCCTTTATATAAGTAAAAATTTGATACAAGTTTCATGAACTATCAAAGTGATTTTCAAACGCGAAAAAAAATAATGTTACCACTTTTTGGTAACGTTGCTTGACAGCGCGTCTGAGGCCTGTGTGGCCTGTCATTAGTCTTTTCTGAGCGCGCTCGGCCAATCACCGAAAAGCGATTTCCTTATTTTAAAATATTTTTGTATTACAGTCCTCTCCCTCTTAAGTGCCGCACTTAAGGAGAAATATGCATTTCCGCTAAAAAATTTTTTCGCGTTTTAAAATCAGGACGATATTTAAAAAAATAAACGATTACAGCGCTGCCGGTGTGTACCGTGTTCAGAGGTCTGGAGTTTTCATGAAAGAGCCGAAGCAAGGTCGTTGATTGTTTAACCTCCAAGGTCGTTGATTGTCAAATGACAATTGAATACTTTTCACTCTTCGTTTAAATATTGAATAGTCAAAGGAACCTAATTGAGAAAAAAAAACTGAACTACTTTTGACGTCAAATTAGTAATATAATAGAAAACTGAAGAGGAAACTCTTCACGAAACGGAAAAGGAACAACAAATCGTTATTTTATTTTATTTTGCAGCTACCCTTCCAACTGTGCTTTACACAAAATATGAACTTTTGAATTTATGTTCTATTTTCTTTGAAGCGCTGTTTTTTGTTTTTGTTTAAAAAAGTAGTTTTGCCTTTTATTTTTTGACTAAATATGGCTTTTGTTATTTCAATTTTAGAAAGTCATTTTATTTGATAAATGTTTAATTAATGTTTGGGANAGGCCCTTGATTGTAGATTTAATCTTCAAGGTTGTTGATTGTCAACTGGCAATTGAATACTTTTCACCCTTCGTTAAAATGTTGAATAGTCAAAGGAACCTAATTGAGAAAAAAAAACTCAACTACTTTTGACGTCAAATTAGTAATATAATAGAAAACTGAAGAGGAAACTCTTCACGAAACGGAAAAGGAACAACAAATCGTTATTTTATTTTTTTGCAGCTACCCTTCCAACTGTGCTTTACACAAAATATGAACTTTTGAATTTATGTTCTATTTTCTTTGAAGCGCTGTTTTTTGTTTTAAAAAGTAGTTTTGCCTTTTATTTTTTGACTAAATATGGCTTTTGTTATTTCAATTTTAGAAAGTCATTTTATTTGATAAATGTTTAATTAATGTTTGGGACAAATAGTTCTGGGCCCAAAAGTCATACGATTGTACGCCATTTTTGTAGCGTTATTGGGTCACTGGTTTTTTGAACCTCATAGACTATGAGTCATAGTTTTTTCGTTAAGACGTAGTTACCTATTGGTTGATTTCTGAAATTAACTTCTGAGCATAAAGGCTTATTTCTAACACTGATAACGTCCGGACCTCTTAAATACGGGATTTTTTTAACTTTTAAACAATGCACAATGCATGGTTTTCTCCATTGAGCACGTCGCATTCTCACACACGCTGATTGGCCACAAAAAGTGAGTCACATCTAAGTGCGCTCTCTCGATTGGCCTCCCTCTTAGTCATCGTAGTAATGCTCGCTTGCTAATTAGGTAAAAACTACCGTATTCAAGAGGTTCGGGGGTTATAAGTTATACCTTATAACATTTGATTAAATTTCAATTGGCTATTGATATTGATCTCCTTGAAATCGAAATCTATCTCGGGAAATATCCGTTTTTTTTTTGTAAATTTAGAGTAAGTGTTCAACTGGTGACCCCTTGTCACACTTTATTTAGACTTACATTATGAAATGCTTTTTTTTCATTTGCCTATCGGTCACCCTTAAAACATTAATAATTGCCGCACATTGCGACTTTTTGTTTTTTTTTTCCCAAGTTCATGAAGCGTTCGACTAAATATCGTTAAGCACATCTAGTTTGATGTTTTTTGAAACGACAAGATAATGTAAAATAAGGATGATGTACATCTGGAGCAAAGAAAAGAACTTATTTTAAATGGTTAACAGAGCATATGTTAAAAGCCGGGTATGGCTCAAGAATTTTTGGATTTTCATTCACGCACTGCTTGTTATTTTGACATCTAGCCTTTCTTGTATAGCCTACATCCTACAGAGTATAGGGTACACCATGCATAATTATCGGTAGATATTAGTTAAGTGGTTTTATTTTTAACCCCAATTACAATATAATTTATATTATCAATTTATAATATACATTTGATGGGTTGAATGGCTTCAAAAGTTAACGTTATTTGTGTGTTATCTCAATAATTTGTGAAACCATGTGGAAATATGTCATATACGGCCGGCCATGTGCTGTGGTTTACAATATAGTATAATACCTAATTTAGGTAAAATAACGCGCTTCTCGCTCTTCTAGCTTAAGCCTATTAGAATACAAAATTTGAGAAAGCGAGAAGCATGTTATTTTACCCCATACTCTATAGCGCAGCAAGTGGCGTAGGAGAGTACTTTGTATTTGAAATTTCATTAATTAGTCAATAAAACATTTGTGGGCTTTGAATGTGTATTTTATGGGAAAATGCTGGTGTTTTAACTTCCAGGGGTCCATTAGTCCAAATTTGGACTAAACGATCTAAATAGTCCGAAACTGATAATAAACCGGGCTTAATCGAAAATTCCTGAAACACGGGTCTAGTTTAATTTAACGAGAAGAACTATAAAACATAAAAGGGAACTATTTTTTTTTCTCTTATATACATTAGCTTAACATGGTCATAAGTAACATGGCCAAATTTGGACTAATGGACCCTTACGGGTTATGTGCCACTAGGAGTTAAATTTGCATTTGGTATGCTACCAAAAACATAACTAAACTTTAATCGAAGTATTGTCATAATAAGACAGACAATGTTAGAAGGCTCAATTTTAAGCAAATACTTAAACTGTCAACCGTCTAATATTTTATTAGCGACATTATAAGACATAAAAATTAATTTGTTCCATATCTAATCACTTTTACGAACAACTCAAACTGAAATAATTCTTATAGATTATAAATTTTGAATTTAAAAGATCATCGTAATTATTAGANCGTGCGCACTATGGCAGTCGTGCAGTTTATGGTAGTTAACCATCATGGTAGACAAACGGAACATCGTTTTTTGTATCTTTTTCAAAAAAGTTTTCACCAATAACATTTTGAAGCTTGATTTTCGGCTCTAATAGATCGCCCCGGTGTATACCGCGTTCATAGGTCTGGGAGTTTTCACGAGAGAGCCGAAGGCTTCGGCCCGAAGCAAGGTCGTTGATTGTCAAATGGCAATTGAATACTTTTCACCCTAAATGTTGAATAGTCAAAGGAACCTAATTGAAAAAAAACTAAGCTACTTTTGACGTCAAATTAGTAATATAATAGAAAACTGAAGAGGAAACTCTTCACGAAACGGAAAAGGAACAAAAAATCGTTATTTTATTTTTTTTGTATTTGCAGCTACCCTTCCAACTGTGCCTTACACAAAATATGAACTTTTGAATTTATGTTCTGTTTTTTTTTTGAAGCGCTGCTTTTTTGTTCAAAAAAGTAGTTTTACCTTTTTTTTGACTAAATATGGTCTTTGTTATTACAATTTTAGAAAGTCATTTTATTTGTCAATTTCTAAAATTTACTTTTGAGCACAAAAGTGTATTTCTAACTTATAAGTTATTACACCCCCTGCGCTGTTATCTTGCAACTATCGCATGAAAAAAATCTGCAAGATAACGGAGCGAACGGGGACATCTGCAAGATAACAGCGCAGGGCTTAACACATAAAAATAGGGATTCCTGGAAAATTGGCCAAAAAAAAACTGCAAGATAACGGAGCCAACGGAAAAATCTGCAAGATAACGGGTGACAAGATAACAGCGCAGGGGGTGTACATTTGATAAAATTTAAACTGGACTATTTCGGGAAATATCCGTTTTTTGTTGATTCAGAGACTAAATTTAGGGCTAAATGGAATCAAGATAACGAAAAATAGGGCCATATTACCAAGATAACGGTACATTGTGTAGACGTATGGTTGAAATTGCGTAGGCGACGCCAAGATAATAGAACATAGGGTTTCAGTATTGTGAAATATGTGGTGTTGTTTTTGTGAAACGACAAGATAATGGAAAATAGGAATTACGTACCAAGATAAAGGTACATCTGGTGCATACAAAAAAAAACTTATTTTAAATGTTTAACGGGTATATGTTTAAGGCCGCGTGTGGCTCAAGAATTTTGGGACCTTCATTCACGCACTGCTTGTTATTTTGACAAATTAAGTGCTTTTATTTTTAACTCTACGACCATATAAATTATATTATGAATTTGCCAGTGTATTTAATGGGTTTAATAGCTCTAAAAGTTAAAGTTATCTTTTGTGTTTAATACTTCAATATTTGTGCTATCATGTGGAAACATGTCATGCGGCGATGTGCTATGTTTTATGATATAGCACAGCAAGTGGCGTAGGAGAGTATTTTGTATTTGAACTCTCATTCATCAGTCCATAGAAATGATCGAATTGACCACAATCCTTACTTCCAATAAGGACGTTTTTGATTCTCGAAAATAGCGTCCGTATTGAAGAAATTATCATAAAGTGTCCCTTTTTCGACTGTTTTGGGAACATTTTTTCACAGAAAGCGTCCGTATTGGAAAAAATTGTCCGTATGGAGTGCGTTCGTATTGAGATTAAGGACCGTACAGTCTGCACTAGATGATGGCTAATAAGTCTAATGAGTCTCATAATTTCCAAATTATGAGGTGGATTTTACTATTTTTTGTAATTACTAGACACGGCATCATCGATTTGATGGCTCTAAATGTGTAGTTTATAGGTAAATGGTTGTGTTAAATTTGCATTTGGTATGGTACCAAAAATATCACTGAACTTTAATCAAAGTATTGTCATAATAAGACAGACAATGTTAGAAGGCTCAATTTTAAGCACATAATAAACTTATCTTAAACTGTCAACCGTCTAATATTTTATTAGCGACATTATGAGACATGAGCATTAATTTGTTCCCTAATCACTTTTATGAAATTATATAAAATAGATTATCGGAATTATTGGATGCGGTTTCACCGATTCGAAGCCGGCCAGCGTTATCTACTGGTAAACTACTGGGTTCATACGCAATTCGAGACACCGGTTCGTTACATTTGCGTGACGGAAAATCGGGGTCGGAATAAAAAATCGAAAAACTGTGTGTTTAACGAGTATACCTTTTTCAATGGACAAAAACGCGTCATAACATTAAAATTTCAGTTTGTGAAACTTTTTAACTCCCACGGGTCCAATAGTACAGATTTGGACTAGACGCCCTAAATGGACCAAAATGATCGTAAACTGAGCGTTATCAAAAATCGCTTAAACACGGGTCTCTAAATTTGGACTAATCGGCCCCTATGGATTGTACTACTTGGTATGCCACTTGGGGCGGAATTAACCGGGTTTCCTCATAATACGACAGGTTTAAACATGAAAAAGTAAAAAGGACGGTCGTACGGATATGGTAGCACGGTGTTCAAAAGGACCCGAAACGATTGGAGCAAAACCCCAAAGAAAAACACCCCATGAACCCTAGTATAAAATAATCAGCACAAAATTTGATATTTTGGTCGCTGACGAATTTTTCGAATTTTTTTTTTTAGAATTCGAAAAAAATACCCTTGTTTTTAAATATATCAAATTTTTAAATATCAAATTTTTAAATATCAAATTTTTAAATATCAAATTTTTTAATATCAAATTTTTAAATATCAAATTTTTAAATATCAAATTGTTAAATATCAAAGTTTTAAAATATCAAATTTTTAAATATCAAAATTTAAAATATCAAATTTTGTGCTGATCATTTTTATATAAGGGTTCATGAGTTGTTTTTCTTTGGGGTTTTGCTCCAATCGTTTGGGGTCCTTTTGAACACCGTGGGTAGAGAGTACAGCTACGAGTTAACAGTTATTTGCAAACCCATGTCTCTGTTATATCGCAAATATAGTTATCGGATTTAGTATGTACAATACAATCAGCTTCTTTGTTTTCATTTGATAGGTGCCATTTTGATTGAATTTGCATTTTTTCTCATTTTAAATCCATCTAATCCATTTCTCGTCTCCTAAAGAGCCACCTGTTTCAAAAAGTTTAAATTTAATTCCGCCCGTCCGCTTCTTCTAGTAAATCATCAATCGGACAAACGGACAAATGTGTATTTTTTTTGTGTTTGTAAAGTGGCGGATAATGCCGACTTTCAGACTCCCCGGTAAATCGGCGAAATTGAAAGAAGAAAAAAGAATTTGAGATTTCTGGCTGAGATTACATTCTATAACAGATGCATTGAATCAATCATGTAATCTCGAAATCTCACTTTCGCCTCGCGTATTAAGTCTTCTTTCTTCTTTCGTGTAATTATTAGACGCGACTAACATCGATTAGGCTAAGCTGACGTTTACCTGCAAAGTTAGATATCTGTTTTTTTCTCTGTAGGGATTAATCGAATTGGACAATGGATACCCCGCGGGGGTTAAATCCAATCTAAGTGTTGTCAAATCAACTTTGGAACTTTTTTTTTCGCGCCCAATAATTGCCCACCTGTGAAGGGTTTCCGGTTTTGCCCTGAAAAGGCCGATTTATCATATCGCAATGATTTTCAAACGCGAAAAAATGGATAATGTTACCACTTTTTGGTAACTTTGCTTGACAGCGTGTCTGAGGCCTACTTGGCCTGTTATTGGTCTTTTTTGAGCGCCGCTCAACCAATCACCGAGAGCCAAATCACCGAAAGCCTATTTCCTTCTTTTAAAATATTTTTGTATTACAGGCCTCCCCCTCTTAAATGCCGCACTTAAGGAGAAATATGCATTTGCGGTAAAAAAAATTTTGTCGCATTTTAAAATCATGACGATATTCTATCATTTCACCGGACATTTAAAAACGATTCATGAAAATTTTCATTTAAGATTTTAGTGCATATTACCGGTTTCATGGGATGTCCCGCATAAAAAAGGGAGAAAGGAGGGCACCCAGTTCAAAATAAAAAGGGGAAAATTGGTCTTTATATCATCTTAAAATATGCCGACACGGTATACTAGAAACTCTCGGTCGATTTTCATGAAACTCAACCAGTATTAAAAATAATTTTCATTTCGTTAAAAAGTTGATTTTTATACCAATGGCTTTAACCCCTAACTAAAATCCCCGGAATTGCTAAAGTGATTGTAGAAGTTAAAATTATTTTACTATTTTTGATGATTACCGAGTGTTATATCTACATACTGTATGTAACATATATAATATAATTTACAGAAGAATAATAGCCAAAGATAATTTTTGTACTATTTGTCCGTTGATTTTTTAGAAAAAAAGTTGAATAAGGAAAAAACATGTATATGATAAATCTATAAAAGTTAATTGGTCCAGTCAGAGTTATTGAAGCTTAGTAAACGGACGAAGCAACTTTTTTTAACATACTATGATAAGCGTTACTTTGTAATCTATGGTAGATATGATGTTTATATACGGATATATAATGAAAGTTTATGTAAGGTAAGTAACTAAATTTACTACATATAAATGCACAATGAGTTAAACGCACCACATAACCCTAAATTTACACCTGTACAGGCTGTACGGTACAGGCTAGCCGCTAGGGTGTCCCAGGCTTTTTTCGAAGGTCTTCAAATCAGTTTTATTTTTCGAAAAAAACTTCAAAATGTATATTCTGGATTTTTAATATCAGTTCTGGTATTCCCATACTGAAAAGCATGGGAGACACCCTAGTATAGTCTGTAGTACAGCCGCTGTCCCCTCAATTTAGTTACCACTTTCATTATTATTAGCACACTTACGGGGTGTCCAACCTCAACTGATACGTTTTGTAAGCCTAAAATAGCGACAAAAACGTAGTAGTTGAGGTTGGATACCCCGTAGACTAAGTGACTTAGTCCAAACGAAGTTAGCGCAAATTGATATAAATCTGTTTTTCCTGACATGCATGGTCCATACAGTATCGTTAACCCTTGTTAACTCTACGTAGCCGAGGGGCTACTTGATTGCCCATATCGACTTAAACCGTTAATAACAGTCAGACGCATCGAGTTTTTTTTTAATGAAAAACAGTTTAGAAGTTTTCTAGCAAATCTACGCTAATCTAATGCTCGAGTTTATTTTATATTTTATAAGTTGGCTCCAAAAATGCTCACAAATGATTTAAGGACGAATCTTGGAAGTGCCCTGTCGTGTTTGTGGGGATAACAGTTCTGGAAAACATTATGGCGTATACGCTTGTGATGGATGTAGCGGTTTTTTCAAACGATCTATTCGAAAATGCCGAAGCTATGTGTGTAAAGGTGCCCGTCAAGGGAAGTGTCCCATTGATAAAGCTCACCGTAACCAATGTAGGGCGTGTCGACTGGAACGATGTATAGATGTAAGTAACATTTGAACATTTGAAACCAGGTCAAAATCTCGAATTCTCACAATCTTGACATCCAGGCACACATTTTGCAAAGGACCAGAAATTTTCGGGTGCCACCTATTTTGACTCCGCAGTCGTTTGGAGCTTTGTAAAAATTCAAAGTTTGTTAACTCGCAGGGGGAAGTGTGTGCATATATGCACACGACTTGGTTTTTCGTCGATTTAAGGCATAAGGAGGGCCCGTAGGGCATAATTGATATTGCTGACGCCCCTCAACTTTTCGAGAAAATTACATTGACGGTATTTTTTGCTTAGATCGGAGATTTCAAACAGCTCTCTAGGAAGCCCTGGTGGCCCAAATCAATTTTTGAATAGTCAGATCGACGTAGTTTGACGAGTTCTACAACTTTAACCGTTTTTCTTGAATTATTGCGAATTATTGTGAATTTTTAAGTGTGCGCATATATGCACACAATCTTCCCCTACGGGTTATCAAAAAGTCCTTTCCCCTGAGATTTAATGTTAAATTTGACCATTTCCGGTGTTACCTGAGGCCCTCAGGCTGAGGGTTAAGACAACTAATTACCCTACTCTTTAGTTTTTCAAAAAACGTTGGGCACAAAAATGAACATCGTAGAGTGTGCCGATTAGCACACAGAAAGCTCCATACAACAGTCGTTTGGAGCTGTTTTAATCATAGTTTTTGGGGGTTAAATTTCAAACCTTTACAGTGTTCCCTGGAAATTGGGCAATGTTAAAAGTCAATTTATTTTTATAAATAGTATAGGTGCATATGAATCGCGATGCTGTTCAAAATGAACGTGGACCCCGAACAAGTACTATCCGTAAACACTTGGCGACGCTACATGCAAAAAACAAAATGAATCATTCATTTGCAAACCACGCCGCTGTGGCTTCCTCAATGTCAAATAGCGTTGTCGGTTTACAGCACAGTGCATTATCATTTCGTTATAGCGGGCACGTTAACCCGTCGCAAAGTATGGGGGCATTGGCCAATTTAACGCCACATCCAAATCTATTATCAGCCGGACTTCTTCAGCTACCACGTCATCAAGGTCATGAAGATCAAAATGCGGGACAAACTTCCCAAACACATTCTGATATTAACATTTCGAGCTCGTCATCCGAGAGTGGAATCGAAAATGTTTCTTCGTCAAAAAGTGATGAAATTGAGGTTAGGGTACGAAATCGAATTTTTAAAAGACTTTTATTTTGAATTGTAGAACTTTTTTTAATTCTAGAACTTTGTTTAAAACATTCTAGAACTTTTTTTTTAATTCTAGAACTTTTTTAATTCTAGAACTTTTTTTGAATTCTGAAACTTTTTTTAAATAATTCTAGACCTTTTTTTAAAACGTTCTAGAACTTTTTTAATTATAGAACTTTTTTAAACATTCTAGAACTTTTTTTTAATTCTAGAACTTTTTTTTAATTCTAGAACTTTTTTTAAAACATTCTAGAACTTAAAAAAAATTCTAGAATTCGTTACAGTCATTTCCTGGAGCGTTCATTTTTTCACATTTTATACTTTTAGTCAAGTTTTACTAATAAAAACCAGAAAAATACAATTTAGTAAAATACCTTAGTATTATTTTGTCCCGTTTTCGGGTTACATCCAATATTCGAACCCTTTAAAAGGTTGTTAAACCAGAACCAACCTCACCAAAATTAACCGCAAAAGCTGAAAGTACTAATGAACTTGAACCTATCGATGTGACGATTCCGACTTCTTCGTATATTAGTCACGCATTGCTACCGTTGCAACAAGCCAGTACCAATTTTCGAATGTTAATTGCTGAAATCTGCGGGAAGAATTTATTCAATTGCATTCGATGGTTTAAACACGCACCAATGTTTGCATCCTTTTCGACAAGCACCAAGGTATGTTAAATTGTACTGTGTGGCTCATACAACTTCGACTGTCCAACATGTGAGATTTCGAAAAAACAAATTTTTGGGCTATAAAAATTTTACTCCATTCTGCAGACTGTCTGCCCGTTTAGAAACCACACGTGGCAAAAAAACGCCAGGAATTCGTGCGACCCGCTGAGTACAGATGTAGTGAAATACTATTCGCTCACATTTCATGAATTAACATTTTTAAAGATAGCAATTATGCAAGAGAAGTGGGCCGGAGTTCTTTTGCTCGAAATATCAGAATGGATGAACCCACTTATTCAAGTTCAACTGAAACAGCATATAACTGAAAACATGTAAGTTTGATTGTCGTGCAGTTAACCCTCTTAACTCCCAGGGGGAAGTGCGTGTAAATAGACACGCAACTTGTGTTTTTCGTCGATTTAAGGCATATGGAAGCCCCGTAGGGCAAAACGGGTATTGCTGACACCCCTCAACTTTTCGAGAAAATTCGACTGACGGAATTTTTTGCGTAGGTTGGAGATTTCAAACAGCTCTCTAGGGGGCCCTCGTGGCCCAAATCAATTTCTGAATAGTCAGATCGACGTAGTTTGAGAAGCTCTTCAACTTGGCGTTACCAGTTTTTTGAATTATTGCGAATTTTTTAAGTGTGTGTAAATAAACACGTATTTCCCCCTACGGGTTCCCAAAAACTCCTTCCCCCTGACAGTTAAGCGGCACTATTGGGCGCAAATACACAAATAGTTAAGCGCCAGTCAGGCGTCTCACTATTTTCCAGTGATCACGCCCACGCCCAACGAAGTTAACCGCCAGTTTGTCTTTTTTTTCGTTTTTTTCAACCCCAGGAAAAATTTGAATTGTGTCGAAGTAAACAGTGTAAACTCAACACCCAGCAACCAATTTTGTTTTAGCGTCCCATAAGAGTTGTACCAAAAAAAAATGTAACAATATTTTATTAGTGACGACCTTTGGGAAATCATTTCCGAATTGCACGGACTTTCCATAATCGAGCGATGTGCAATACGCGGACTGTATTTGCTAGAAGGTAAAATGATTAGAATTTGATACATATAAGTACATATAAGTACAATAAAAATAACTGTATAACTAGACAAATATTATATTTCAGTTAGTATACCAGCGTTGGTAGAGTCCTGAACAACTAACTCTTGAACAACGCTTGGATAACGCTATTTAATGTTTATGATCGTAATCACTTTGCAATGACCTTCTTACCGTACCTTTTTGCATGTAGTTTACTTATTGCTGAGTACAGTCCTTCCCCCTTTTTGGGTATTTTCGGTTCTCGACAATAGCGTCCAAAAAAGGAGCATCGTCACAAAAAGGATCATTTTTCTATTAGAATAGGCCCATTTTGGCCGAAAAAGCGTCCCAAAAAACAGTAAGAACTGTAATATGTTTACTTGTGAAAAGGTTGATACCAGACAACCGTTCACCGACTAGATCTGTGTTTAACCCGTTCGGTCCTTTCACAAAATGAAAATAAACTACAAGGGTGGGCACAGGGAAGATGCAGAAAACTTCGAAATATAACTTTTAAAACTTAAAAAAATGATTATATTTGATTTGTATGGGTATCACACGACTGGTCGCCGGTCTCCATTGGTACAAAACTCGACTGGTACCAAATTCGACTGGAATCGGGTACCAGTCGCTATAGTGGGCCAGTCGCCGTTTGGTTCCAATGGGGACTGGCGACGAGTCGTGTGATACCCATTTGTATTGTATTCGAAATGACTTAAATTGATTTTTACAGGTTGGCCCGATGTAAATGGAATTCGCCAAATGCATCTTCATTTGCTTCAAACTCGTGCTGAGGGGTTAAATACGAAATTAGGGAATGGTGAGTCGTTTTCACATAGTGCAACCGGCCAGCGCTTATCCGGTCAATTTGCAGTTAACCGGTTACTTTTGGGCCAGACCTTTTTGGGCGATAACATTATTTAATGTGCCCTAGTCTCCGTGGTCGGTCCCTTCAATGACGCGTTGTTGGAAGCTTGGGCAATTAAGAGGTCGATTGAATGCACCAAATAATATTATTTTTAGTCGATAAAACGTCAATTCAAGCATCTCTGTTTTATACAGTCCTCAATGGCGCTCCGATCACATCCCTAGTGCCGCAAATTTACAATTCCTTATAGTCTGAAAATGTTCACTTCTTCATTGTGTTATAAAATGAGTTCTGGTACATATTACATATTTACATACACACAATACATATATTGTTTTACATATATGTACTGTTATATAGTCCGTACCCAAATACAATACAAAATGACAAAATCACCCAAATAAGAGACACTTGCTCTTTCAAAGTCTAATTAGCCAAATGGGAAACAATGTTTTTTTGTGAAACGTCATCATATAAAAGTGTAATAAAGTATTTCACTAGGCTATGGTCCGTAGCCTATGGATCAATATGTAGAAAAGACTGAGCAATTTTCCTTCCGAACTATCGTCCATACGTACAGCCGATGGCACCCTACCGAATGAGCAATTTTACACCATTTTTTTTTTATTTTTCAACTTTTCTCCAAAAAAGAGCGGAAACGGTACGCGATTCGTAACGGGGAAGAAAAATCTGTAGGCAAGGCACCGTCTGAATCGGTCTCTTTTTGTGCAGAAAGGGTACAGTCCCGACCTTCAAATTGTGCAATTTGCGTTTCCGAAAAACGTGCACAAATTGGCAGTCGTGCACAATTTAGCAGTCGTGCACAATTTGGCAGTCGCTGATCATGGTACACGTAGTAACTCAAAAAACGTGCACAATTTGGCAGTCACGTAAATTTTCCTGAAAAAGTGCACAATTTGGCAGTCGTGCAATTTGCACAATTTGAAAGCCGGGACTGTAATTGGCCGAAAGGGTAATCCGCCAATTTCTCCACTTCTGGCCAATGAGGATGCTCGAAAGGGGACATTTTCGGCGGATTAACCTTTCGCCACAAAAGCCAAGAGACCGATTCAGACGGTGCCGCAGGCAGTTAGATTCGCTTCTGTTTTACTAAAATACAAAAGCCGGTTTATAGGATGCTGTCTTCCATGTCCCTCTGTACCATAATTTCGACTGTGACATATTCAGTGATCTCAATTCATATGTTCAAAAACCCATCATAGACCATCATTTTTTGTTGCTGACCAAATATACATGGGGCGTTATCGAATTGCCGTACCAAAATTCATTTTTTCGTTTTCGCTGCGCCGGGGCAAAATCCATTTTGCCGTACCCGCTCAGAGCTNTTAAAAGTAAATTTATTGTTTATAAACAGTATACAAATAGGTGCATATGAATCGCGATGCTGTTCAAAATGAACGTGGACCCCGAACAAGTACTATCCGTAAACACTTGGCGACGCTACATGCAAAAAACAAAATGAATCAATCATTTGCAAACCACGCCGCTGTGGCTTCCTCAATGTCAAATGGCGTAGTCGGTTTACAGCACAGTGCATTCTCATTTCGTTATAACGGGCAAGTTAATCCGTCGCCTAATATGGGGGCATTGGCGAATTTAACGCCCCATCCAAGTCTATTATCAGCCGGACTTCTTCAGCTACCGCGTCATCAAGGTCATGAAGATCAAAATGCGGGACACAGTTCCCAAACGCATTCTGATATCAACGTTTCCAGCTCGTCATCCGAGAGTGGAATCGAAAATGTTTCCTCGTCAAAAAGTGATGAAATTGAGGTCAGGGTTCGAAATCGAGATTTGGGGAAATCTCACAAAAGCGTTTTTGGGCAAAAAATTCTAGAACTCTTTACAGTCATTTTCGGGAGCATTTTATACTATTTATACTTTTACGGTAAAAGCTTTACCAGTTTAGTTTCATGAAAAGCAGCCGAGCGTTTCTAGTATTCCGTGTCGGCATATTTTGATATAAATACCAATTTTCCGTTTTTGAACTAGGGTGCCCCTCTTTTCCCCCTCTTTATACAGCAAATGCGCCCCTACATAAAGAATTATATACTGGGCACCCCACTGCAAAAAAGAAGAAAATTGCTCTATTCTAGAAACGCGCAGCCTATTTTCATGAAACTCAACAGGTAGTCAAGTACAATATTAATGGATTGGTAAACCGATTTGTTTACCAACATAAACCGAAAACCAAAACAATACCGTATGGGGACTCTCAGACTGTGAGGCTTTCAGCAATTTTCCTATGATTTGTAACGCTATTATGACGTGACCATCACAGGCTGAGCGTCCCCATACGCTACATTTTAGTAAATTACTTCAGTATTACAATTGTATTCGTCCCGTTTTTGGGTTACATACAATATTCGAACCCTTTAACAGGTGGTAAAACCAGAACCAACCTCACCAAAATTAACCGAAGAGGCTGAAAGTACTAATGAGCAATCGCTTGAACCTATCGATGTGACGATTCCAACCTCTTCGTATATTAGTCACGCATTGTTACCGTTCCAACAAGCCAGTACCAATTTTCGAATGTTAATTGCCGAAATCTGCGGAAAGAATTTATTCAATTGTATTCGATGGTTTAAACACGCGCCAATGTTTGCATCCTTTTCGACAAGCACCAAGGTATGTTAACTCCAAAGGGTCACCTTTAATACGGCGGCATCCCCATTTTTTCCGTTCGGAAAAAAATTATTTAGGTTTTATAGATTCCGAAAAAACATTATTCAAATCTAGTCCAAATTTGGACTAAGTATCCTCTGGGAGTTAAATTCCCTAGTGGGGCATTAGTAATGGATAAAAGTGTGGATTATTTGATATTTTTCATTTTAACTCTCCTTAGCTGAACAGACTATAAATAGGCAGGTTTACAGAAGCTTGAACATTGCATTTTCGACTCTGTGGCACATTGGAAGTCCTAGTGGTTAATAAATAATATTTTTATGCTAAATTTTCTTTCAATAATATAGATAACTTATCTATATTATTGATCTAAGATAAGGAATCAGACGTCGCAACTATCAAATAACACTTTTCAATCGTTGAATTAATTTTTCCATGAGAATTATTTCCGTGAACGGCCTGTTTATAGTCTGTTCGGCTAAGGGGGTTATGCCGCAGCGTCGGCTAAGTATAGAGGTAAATTCGTATTCGGTAAATATTGTTTGGGCGGGAAAATAGAATCTGTACCTTTAGAAACTACGTAGGAAAAAACAAACGCCAGGAATTCGTGCGACACGCTGAGTAGTGAAATACTCTTTAACATTTTTTAAAGATCGCAATGATGCAAGAGAAGTGGGCAGGAGTGCTTTTGCTCGAAATATCAGAATGGATGAATCCACTCATTCAAGTTCAACTTAAACAGCATATAACTGATAACATGTAAGTTTGATATTTGTATTTTCACACACGTTTCGCCTGGAGGTTTAAGGAGTTACCCTACTACAGTCCTTAATCCTTTTTCGGACGTTTTCGGTTCTCGAAAATAGCGCCCAAAAAAGGAGCATCGTCACAGAAAGGATCATTTTTCTATTAGAATGTCCCCATTTTGGCCGAAAAAGCGTCCAAAAAGGGACAATCGGCCGAAAAACGAGCGTCCGAAAAA
>SCLG01000144.1:194787-213887 GCA_004367875.1 Oikopleura albicans
ATAGACATGGACTAAACATAGACTAAACTTAAGTACCAGTAGATATCTGCTGTACCAATAGAAGCTTAGTACCAATTAATGCCTTCTGTATCAAAATGAGTATCAGTAACAAAGAAGCTGTTGTACCCAAGGAAGGATTTTACCAACAGGAGCTTCTGTACCAATTGAAGTCTGTCAACTGGAAGATTTTTAGTATTGATGCGAGAATGGTATAGAAGCCATCAATTGGTATAAAGCGTAAATGTGTAAAGTTAACTTTTTTATTGTGTACCTTTAGCTTATCGAATTTTGCTTTAAAAACGTGCTTTCTATTGGTTGTTCGCTCTTTTTTTGGATGTATGGGTCGTGACGATATTATGGCGTAATTTCCGTGCAAATTGCGGAAAAATTGATCCACCTGCAAATTGCGACATAATTGCACCTGAAAAAGCAAATTATACATTTAATTCGCTCCGGAAATCTCAAGTTGTTTAAATGTATAATTTGCTTTTTCAGGTGCAATTATGTATCGCAATTTGCAGGTGGATAAATTTTTTCCGCAATTTGCACGGAAATTACTATACAAAAAAATTTAAGACACATTTTTAAACTAGTAATTTTAACCTCCTGGATAATTAAGAGATCAAGTAAACTTGGCCAAGAATTCTATTCAGTATGCAAATTACGAAAAATAAAATAAATATACTTATCAGATAGGTGCTAAATTTGTGCAGACTAATTTATATTTCATGGCAAACATTGTAATTGAAAATATTGTATTTTCTTTGAAATTTTTAAAATGCTTTTGTTTTTCATAAGTTTTGCTTTGGCCCATGGACAAACTTACACAAATTACACTGTGGAATATAATATAACTTTTACTGCTGATTGTGATCCGGAATGCCACCAGAAATTTACGGATGAAGTTTGTGCCGAGTTCTACGAATGTCATTGTATTATAGGTATAGGTGGCAAACCCATGTTTTAAAACAGCCAACATTTTTATAAAGAGATATTTCGGCGGTAATTGTTTTAAATTCACGAAAAAAAGCACGTGATTATCCCATATTATGGGATTTTAATAAACGGGAGTAGTTGAACTCATTGCTTATTTTTTCATTTTCAAATATAAAGCATAAGTTTTATATTTCTTTAGGCCCAAAATTGAATTTTTTTGACAAAGTGTAGAGTTACTGAAAAAATGTCTAAAAATATTCTGAAAAGTCTTTTAAAAATGTCTCTAGCGGACGCTAGAATTTTTTGAAATAACGGTCGTTTCCAAAATAAGCAATGAGTTCATCACGCCCCCCCCCCATAAACTCATTAATAACTTATTTTGTTTTTATCAGAGGCAAGTGGGGATAGGAGAGAGTTGGCCATGAAATCGATTCTTACCTGTTAGACAATCGAAATCGGACTCAAAAATGGGATGAGTAAAGAATAGTGGGTGAGCGAGCCAGGCACCATAAACACGGCCAACTCCGTTTCTGCCAAATGAAAAAAAAAATATTTTTATATATTTTTAAAATGGCTAAATCGATGACGCTAATTCCGAATCTGATTGCAAAAAAATTGCAAAAAAGGCTTAGCGCACGGGTATGCTCAACCGGTAATTCTAGGCGGTCACCGACGCTAAGAGTGTTTTTAAAAGTCATTTAATTAAAAAAAAATAAATTGAAATAATTAATCATGCCCTATTCTCTCCTATCCCCACTTCCCTCAAATAAAATTATAAAATAAAAACTATAAGAAAATCATGTTTTTGGGTAAAAAAGTGATAAAGCATAATTAAGCCCCCCCCCTTATTTTTGGTGTCTATTTTGATAAATGGTCCTTATTTGGAGTAAAGACAGTATTTTCACTACCTGTAATTAGATGGGGAATATGTTCCAACTACAACTCCTAAACCAATACCAACCGGAACTACTACATCAACTCCAACAACTACCTCGACAATCACAACGACTCCTACAACCAACACTACAGACAGTGGCGTACTAATGGTACGTATTATGCTAAAGTTAATTTTGTGACATAATCACTAGCCCCATCAGGGCCCACTTTTCAAAAAAGATTAAAAAAGCCGAAATTTTATAAATTTAAAAATTTCCACTGAATTCTTAAAAAGTACATGTATAAAAAAGTTCATATTTATGGACTTGACATTTGAAATGCCCTTTTTTAGACATTTTCCCCTTTAGACATTTTGGAAGTTATTCCCATTTAGTCGGTGCCGATATATCGTGATGGCCGTTATGGGAGTTAGGACTGTAATCGATCTTACGGACAATTTTCTACATTATTTACACCGTTATTTTTTGAAACCTAAATGTTTTTCCAATAATTTTTTAAAGATAACAGCACGACGAACAGAATAATAAAGGCTTAAGTGTTGTATTGAGCGAACGTTTTAACGCTCATGTTTGGAGATTAATATAATTACATTTCGTATATCAATAATTAGATAATAATTTTGCGATTAAGAATGTATCAAACAAATATAAACCACAATTATAGATGACAGAAAGTACGGTAGAGACTATATTTGTATCAGACAAAGAGGAGGTGTTGGAAGTATTAAAAGTATTAGAAGCTCAAATTGTAACATCAGATGCGGATCTTGTTGGTGAATTAACTGGCGAGTTACAAAACATTAGGGAATCTAAAATAAAAAAAGACAGCACGGTTTATCGGATAAAAAGTCTTTCATTTTTTCAGCTGGCCTTCCCAGTTCAAGTGAACCGCCCTCGGGATGTCGTAAACTGGGCAGTTCACTTATCAAAATTTCAGACGGCGAAAGGCCAGCCGAGCACAGCTCATCAAAATTTTGGACCTCGGCAGCGCAGCTCAATTTTGTTCAGTACAAGAGCACAGCTCATTTTTATTTTCGAGCCAGATAATCTGGGCCAGATTGGACAGCCGAGCACAGCTCATTGTTTGCTGACTTTTGCCCACCCCGGGACTGAATATGATTTTGGGAAAAAAATTTATGCGGAAAAACATTTTCTCCGAAAAACTTTTTTTTGAATTTTTTTCCCCGAAAAGCCGAGGTGTTAAATAAAAATCGCTGCTTCCAGTAAGCACGATATTTTCGAGATACTTAGCGAGATACTTAAACGTCCTCATTGAAACAGACAGTAGTTCCTAGCATTTTTTAACTCATCAATGTAACCGATAAAACGCCAGTGACCACATCGAGCCCATCAACATCAACAACTCAGCCTGCTACGACTAGGGTTAGCAAACCAAAATTGATTTAATTTAACATACAACACCACAGGAAATTCGAATGTGTTATTGAATGGAGATTTCGATAAAACAATAACATACTAAACTGAAGGTGTTTTTCATTTTCCTAGCTTTTGGAAAATCAGAATGGTGGTCCTTAAATTGGAGCCCCCTGTATAATCATGAACAAAAGTTACGAACTTTGTACTTTATGAATCGTAATTTTTGCGGTATCTTATGTGACACTTATTCAATTTAAATAATTTAAATTTCGGTTTGGTGACCCTAACTACGACTGTTAGCGTAAATGATACCTTTACTGGCACCGAAATTACGATCATGTCTATATTTTCGGTTTTTGGATTCATCATTGTTTCTGAATTTACCTACACTACTCTTAAAGGAAGAACAACTCGCTACCGTGTCATGATATTCGTTGTTATGATGTGTACGGTTGCGCTAGTGGGCGCAATTTCATTTTTTGTGTATGAAGGTCAAATCGGAGGAGCAAATCCAAATGATGTTATGACATTATCAGCCGGCCTTCCCCTAATTGCCGCATGTATCGTCATGGCCGCTGCTATTATTGGATTGATGATTTTCCACACGCCGTAAGTTTTTTTACGTACAGTACTAACTTTCAATAGAGACGCACCCCATAAGGACGATTTTTCAACAGGGACAATTGTTTGGGAAAAAGACAATTTTTTTGAGAGTTGAAAAAAGCTAAGCCAAGCCGACCCAAAATTTTTCGAGTGAGGAAAAAGCCAAGCCAAGCCAATGAAAAAGCCTGGCTTCACCAACCCCTACCGCCAAACTGCCGTATAAGGACAATTCACTCATTAGAGACTAGGAGTCCCAAAAAGAGACTGAATGGAGGCAGGCACTGTAATTACTTATGATATTACTCGTAACGAGAAAAATACCCCATGGAGCTTTAGAGTAGCTTTCGAGAAATTATTCTGGGTTTATTTTTAACATATACTTTATTATTAGGTCCAACAGGCGCAAAATGCTAGAAGGAAATTTGTAAAACAAATGAAAAACATTGTTAAACTGTGCGCGCATTTCAAATATGCTTTCAAATATTTCATATTGTGTATAATAAAAATAAAACACGCGGTAAATTATTAACAACCAGGGGGAAGTGCGCGTAAATAGATACGCAAGGTATTTTTTTTCGCCGATTCAAGGCATATGGAGGCCCCGTAGGTCAAAACGGGTATTGGTGACCCCCCCTCAACTTTTCGAGAAAATTCGATTGACGGTGTTTTTTGCGTAGGTTGGAGATTTCAAACAGCTCTCTAGGGGGCCCTGGTGGGTCAAATCAATTTCTGAATAGNTATGCATATGCAAGTACCAGATACGGATCCTATTTGCAGTTAATGGGCAAGTTTTCAAAAAAATGCTGTCAGTTAACTGCGCAACCTATGTATGATTTTGTATTTACCTTGTCATAAAACACAGCAAATCCCAATGCAAAAAATACCATAATCAAATTATAGCTGCAGACATGTAAGTAACTCGGAAATCGTTCGCCACAAATCGACGAAAATACTTGATTTCGTGCCCCAGCTAAATTTAGGGGGTAAACTGCCACACAACGTACAAACATAATTCCATACAAAGCAGTCACCATAAGCTCATTTCTCGCCAAATTCTAAAAAAGTTCAATTCGGGGACGCTTTTTATTCATAAAAAAATTAAGCGGTTCACAATTTGTAAATCAAATAGTTCATTTTTTGGGGCGCTCTTTAGGGTTAAAATCGGAGGAAAGTCCAATTCCGCGATAAAAAAGACCTTGAGTCAAAATCGCAAAACGTCCCGGAATTGGACCACGTCCTGTAATTCCTCTGTGTGTAAATAAATGTCATATAAGGATTAAGGGTAACCGTTTATGAGTACTTTCGCGACCACACATTTGGTCGCGAATCGTTGTTCAAAATTTGGTTTCGCGACCAAATGATCTTTTAGACAAAGTTTCGCGACCATTTTCCACCTAAAAACAGTGATCGCGAAACCTCGCCCAAAACGTCATTTAGCGATCATTTGGTCGCGAAACCAAATTTTGAACAACAATTCGCGATCAAACCATGTGGTCGCGAAAGTACTCATAAACGGGTTTCTTTCGCGACCACAAATGTGTGGCCATTTAAGCCGCATGTTTTCTTATTTAAAAAAAACATAACTTACATTAATGAAAACATCACCAATGCATAACTTCCATCCCGGATAAATTAAATAGAAGAATATACCAAGAATAAGGTAAGTCAAGAAAATAAGAACAACGGCAACACATACACTCCATTCCTTTTCTGTGCCGTTTTTACCGTCCTTTACTGTTATATGTTGTAAGTAATAGTCAGATTAGCGACTTGAGGTTGTTAACTCCTAGGGGGACATTCATGCGCAAATCGTTCTCAAATGCTCTAAACTGGTGTAAAACGGTAGCGTATCACAAATCACTGATAGACCGGGCTAGTCAAATTTTGCTGTCTTAAGTTTTTGCCAAGAGTCAAGCGTGTTTAACTCCCATGGGGAAGTGCGTGTAAATAGACACGCAACGTGTTTTTTTCGTCGATTTAAGGCATATGGAGAACCCGTAGGGCAAAACGGGTATTGGTGACCCCCCTCAACTTTTCGAGAAAATTCGATTGACGGTGTTTTTTTTGCGTAGGTTGGAGATTTCAGACAGCTCTCTAGGGGGCCCGGGTGGCCCAAATCAATTTCTGAATAGTCAGATCGGCGTAGTTTGACGAGCTCTACAACTTGACTTTACCAGTTTTTTTGAATTATTGCGAATTAACGTGATTATATTTACGTGATTATATTTACACGCATTTTCCCCCTACGGGTTCCCAAAAACTCCTTCCCCCTAAGAGTTAAGCTCATACGGCGGTAGTTAAACGATTATGTGCAAATTTCCAAAAAAAAAAATGACTAGTGGAAAACTTGTGTGTCAATTTTATTCTGGCGCAATAATCTTGTTGTTTTCAACACACTTATTTACAACATTTTCCTATCGTAATCAAATTATTATTTATCATGTAAGCACCTATTTCAAGGAATCAAAGACTATTTTTGTGTAAAATGTAACAGCAAACAAAATTATTGTGCAGCTTATCTTGCCCCTTTAAATCCCTGCGGTCTGATTGGTTTGTCTCCGAAATGAGTCACCCAAGAACGGTTGCGTTAGTTTTATAAGAGGGGCACGGATTTTTTTGGAAGTGCTAAACTATGAACAAAAAGACTGAAAGAAAAATATTTGACTATGATATTGATAGATAAGTCTAGTTTTTGTTGGGTATATTTTACATGTATTTTCATACTTGACAAGTAATCTGTTAAAAAATACCTTCTTATCACGCAGATTTACGTTTCCGGGCCTTCAAATAGGAAAATTGAAAAAAAAAAACATATTGGATTTATTATCGAAGGCCAAAAATGGCCTGATTTTAAATTTTAAGCTACTAGAACGCGTGAGAATTTTTGCCGCAAACCGGGTCGATTTTCATAATGTATTTAATTATCTCACATCGCGACGCCGAAAATATATTACACGATGTACAATCTAATGCGACCTAAAAAACAACTAAGTCTTTGACTGCTGCCTTGTAAGTAACCAGCCAGTACTGCGCCACCTGACGTTCGAAACTGTGGTACAAAGTTTTTCGAAACTTCGTTCATATGGATGGTTTATTGAGTGTTATTTTGATAACAAATGATCGGTGCCTATTCATCGCGAATATTTCAGATCTAATACAATTTTATATTTCAAATTTTCGGCACCGCAGTCTTTTCGAGAAAACGTTTTTGGACTAAAAGATTCCAAGAAAAGGTCTTTTTTCGGAGAAAACGTTTTTCGGGAAAATATTAATGAATTTGGGGTGTCTCTTATGCAATGTACCAGAAAACATTTTTCCGGAAGATAATTTTTTGGTGGAAGTCTTGGTGTAAAAACTTTTTTTTCGAAAGACTTCGGTGCTGAAGTTCAAGCCGTATGATTTAATAAACCAAGTCAAAAATTAACGTGCTCTAGCACTCTCCAATCAACTGCTTTATAAATAAGAACGGCAAGAAGGAAAAAGTTCGTGAAAGATCCAAATGCACTGAATCGATTAAACACCGAATCACGTTTGATATTCAAAATAAAGAAAACCGCCAAACAATAAATTGGCACCGATAAGTTCATATCCCATGCACGACTAAAATAATAGATTTACATATGGCTGTATTAGGTCCGAGATTGTACCAGCCGGGTTGCTTATAAGGTCTGAGAGTTGGTCCGTTATAAGGTCGTATCCCCTTTTTTTAGGTCTTATGGTCCTTTTTTATTTTAGACCTTATAACCAACCCCACTTTAGTTGTCATAACGTTAAGTCATAGGGCCTCTGGGTCAAATTATAAAAGAAAAAAAATCATGTCTTTTTGAGAAAAATAATGTCTTTTTGAGAAAAAAAATATGTGTGTTTATATTTTTTATAAGTGTTAAATTATATTTTTGGTTGATTGTTTGAAATTCAAACTTTGAATTATTATTGAAAAATTACGAAGTTTTTGAATGTCACATAAAAATACCTAAATGTCCATTTTGCGTCTTTGTCTGTCGAATTGCTAAAGTCCATTTTTAAATTCTCATCAAAAAGTTGTGTATCTTGAGCGCCTCCCGATATTCGACGAATTTGTTCTCTGGCACAAGCGGCGTCCTCCGAGTATGCCTTTAGAGTGTTACTCAATTATTATATCACTTCTAGCATCTTACAAATGTTTTTGAATTCAAGTTTGTATTCTGTCCCATATACACCAGGTGCGCCGTTATGTTTCGAAACCAAAAAAAAGTGTAACATAAAGGAAAATTGTAACACAACGGCGCAGTGCGTAGGCGATTTCGTTGGAAAACGCCAAAAAAAATTAAAAATTGTAACATAACGGCGCAGTGCGTAGGCGATTTCGTTGGAAAACGCCAAAAAAATTAAAAATTGTAACGTAACGGGACGAACGGGGAAAATATTGCGCAATACGTGTTTTTTTTGTACAAATTGTAACATAAAGGAAAATTGTAACATAACGAGACGAACGGCGAAAATATTGCGCAGTACGTGTTTTTTTGTAAAATAAGGGAAAATAGTGATTACGTAAGTCAAAAGTATTGCAAAATACGCGTTTTTTTTTGTACAAATTGTAACATAAAGGAAAATTGTAACATAACGGAAAATTGTAACATAACGGCGTAGTGCGTAGGAAAAACGATTATATTATATAGGCCATATTTGAAGTATTTCCCGCTACGTTTACAATTTTATTGCACCGCAGCTGAGCTTCGGCAGCTCTATATTGTATTTTTAAACTTTAACACTCTCAGAATTTACGTCGGGGTCGTGTGTATCTGAATTCGCTATCGTATAAATCGATATGCCTGTACCAAATAAATACTGACACGCGTTTTATATAAATTACCCCATACCGTTTGGGGCCCAAACTTTTTTACTGGTTAGAAAAAAAATCAAAAATATAAAGCGTTTCCTGAACAATGAGCAAATAGTTAAGGACATTACAAACGAAACCATAAAGAAAAGCGATGACGACTGCAAGATATTCTGCCTTATCCCCAAGATAATCTTTAACTAAAAGGGTAAATTCAGGCATTTCATCGGCGCCTTCCCCTTTATCTGACTTTGCGCGGACTCGTTCAGAATTTCGCACAACCAGAACACCCGAGTACATACAAATTCCGGCGAAAAAAATGAGTATAAGAACTGATTGGATAAGGCCTGCTTTCGCCACAGCCCACGGCGCCGTCACGATACCCAAACCACAGGCACTGTTCCAAATAGACGAAACAATGGTGAATTTGCTGTTTGCATGTTCTTGGGATTCTTTCTCCTAAAATGCATTTATTATTAAACATCTTGATTTGGGCGAATACAGAAAATGGCGAAACATAAAAGTGGAGAAAAGATAAAAAAAAACGGTGACATCGAAAAAGACGAAAGCTGAAAACCGCGAAAATATCGTCCGTATTGGGCGCATCGTCCATATTCGGATTATTTCCGAAATTTTTTGTAATAAAGTGGCTTATTTTGGGAGTGGAGTACTTTCGCGACCATAAATGGTCGCCAAACTACCCTTCACCTTATTTTGTTCCGTTGAAAATTAGAATCGCTTATTTTCAACATTTTTTGACGACATGCCTGTATTTTTATAAATTTATTTTTGCTTTAACCTTTTTTTCATCAACATTTTCGTCTTCGTTTTCATCATGATATTGATAGTTATGATCAACATCACAAATATTTAAATCTCTAATATTAAGGACCGGTCAGAGGCATTGTTTACAAAGTCAACGTTGTAGAAAAACGTTCTCAGAAGCCTTCAGAAGCATACAGTTACATAATGATTTTTTCAATTGATTAGCGGAAAGTTCACTGCATATAATGGTGTAACTACCGGCACCATAATTGTTGGCGTTGAACTTGGAAAACGCTGTGAACTTGATAAAACTGAAATTTTTAGGTACATAAAAAGCATACTAAACATCGTGCTATGAATTTGCTTTTTTTTGCAAAATGTTCCAAATTTCAATAGAATTTTTTGCACAGAGCTTTTTTAGATTTAAAGATCTAGAACCGAAAATATGCTAAAAAAGGAAAAATCATGACATTTGATGAACTTGAATTTTAATGAAAAAATCAAGATATCCAAAAAAAGCTCTGTGGGTCAATGCGCAAGAAAATCAGCTATATTATCCCGAAAAAATCAAACTAATAACTTGGACACAACTCAAGAAAAGTGTACCTAGCTGCAGTCGCTAAGACAAAAAATCGATTTTTTCATAAAAAACGGCCATTTTTCAGTCTAAGGACCGTAGTTTTTTTGACAACACATATTTTTATTATAGGTCTGGACCTTATCGCGTAGTATGATGTTCAAATTAAATAATTAAAATATGTTGTATACCAGTTTATATTAATAAATTGTCGGAGTGATTGCTGTAATTCCGGGTTTGATCGATGTGGAGAAAAATCCAAATTCTCTAGATTTTTTTAGTTGAAATGAACTTGATCGTACTGTATANGTTTTGCGCTCTCGATACATACAAGCACTAATACGCATATCGGACATCGAAAAGGCCGATTTTTAGTCTTCAAAAGCCAACTACCCAAATAAGTTACGACTACCCAAATAAGTTACAATTTTTTCAGACAGAAGTTGTAACTTATTTGGGTGGGGGACTGTACCTTTTTATCACGCGGATTTAGGTTTCCGGGCGTTTCAAATAGGAAAATTGAAAAAAGGATATTTATTTTATAGTCGACGGCCAAACATGGCCTGATTTTTAATTTTCAACTACGCCACCTAACCATTTGACTTAACACCATTTGGCTTAACAGTTTGCATTTGACTTAACAGTTTGCATTTGAATTAACACTTTTTTTGTCCTTTTTTGTCTTTTTTTTCCAGCATTTCCGCCTACGCACTACCCATGTGGCTTAACAGTTTGCATTTGACTTAACAATTTGCATTTGAATTAACACCTTTTTCCGGAAAAAAATGTGTTAAGTCAAATGGTTAGGTGGTGTACTAGAACACGTGAGAACTTCTGCCACAAACCGGGTCGATTTTCATAATGCATTTTCAATATCTCGAATCGCGACGCCGAAAATACATTACACGATGTACAATCTAATGCGACCTAAAAAGCACCTAAGTTTTTGACTGCTGCCTTGTAAGTAACCAGCCAGTACTGCGCCACCTGACGTTCGAAACTGTGGTACAAAGTTTTTCGACACTTCGTTCATATGGATGGTTTATTGGGTGTTATTTTGATAATAAATGATTGGCACCGATTTATCGCGAATATTTCACATCTCAGACAAATTTATATTTGAAATTTTCGGCACCCCAGTCTTTCGGAGTTTTTAGGGAAAATATTAATGAATTTGAGGTGTCTCTTATGCAATGTACGACAAAACTTTTTCCGGAGGATAATTTTTTGGTGGAATTTTTCTTGGGATTTTTGCAAAAAAAAATTTCCCAAAGACCTCGGTGCTGAACTTTGCGACGTCAAAGCCGTATGATTTAATAAACCAAGTCAAAAATTAACGTGGTCTAGCACTCTCCAATCGACTGCTTTATAAATAAGAACGGCAAGAAGGAAAAAATTCGTGAAAGATCCAAATGCACTGAATCGATTAAACACCGAATCACGTTTGATATTTAAAATAAAGAAAACCGCCAAGCAATAAATTGGCACCGATAAGTTCATATCCCATGCACGACTAAAATAATAGTTTTACATATGGTTGGTTATTAGGTCCGAGATTGTATCGATGGGATTGCTTATAACGTCTGAGAGTTGGTCGGTTATAAGGTCGTATCCCCTCTTTTAGGTCTTATGGTCCTTTTTTATTTTAGACCTCATAACCAACCCCACTTCAGTTCAAAAAAGAAAAAAAAACATGTCTTTTTGAGAAAAATAATGTATTTTTGAGAAAAAATTATATGTGTTTGTATTTCTTATAAGTGTTAAATTATATTTTGGTTGATTGTTTTAATTATTATTTAAAATTACGATTTTTTTTTAAATCTCACATAAAGTACCTAAATGTCCATTTTGCGTCCTTGTCTGTCGAATTGCTAAAGTCCATTTTTAAATTTTCGTCAAAAAGTTGTGTATCTTGAGCGCCACCCGATATTCGACGAATTTGCTCTCTGGCACAAGCGGCGTCCTCCGAGTATGCCTTTAGAGTGTTACTCAATTATTATATAACTTCTAGCATCTTACA
Source organism: Oikopleura albicans (assembly GCA_004367875.1). Classification (NCBI taxonomy): domain Eukaryota; kingdom Metazoa; phylum Chordata; class Appendicularia; order Copelata; family Oikopleuridae; genus Oikopleura; species Oikopleura albicans. The sequence goes on from SCLG01000144.1 coordinate 206,781, forward strand.
AATGTTTTTCATTTCAATTTGGTATTCACGGCCCCGTGATTTTTCAAAAAAAAAAGTTTTTTCGAAAAAAAAATTATCGGTGACACGGTTTACAGAAGATAAGTTTTTTTGTGGAATCGTTATTCAAATTTTCGTCTCTCCTATGTTACATAGGCTACGTAACATTCACTGAATTCCGAAAAAAAATTATTTGAAAAAGTTTTTTTTTCCAAAGAGCGCGGTGCCGGTATTGTCAAATTTAATATCCCCCGCTACGTTTACAATTTTGTTGCACCGTAGATAACTCTATATTGTATTTTTAAACTTTAACACTCTCAGAATTTACGTCGGGGTCTTGTGTATCTGAATTCGCTATCGTATAAATCGATATGCCTGTACCAAATAAATACTGACACGCGTTATATATAAATTACCAATACCGTTTGGGGTCCAAACTTTGGGCCATACGCCCATTGTGGCCATTTTCCGGTTTAAAAAAATGAAAAATTTAAAGCGTTTCCTGAACAATGAGCAAATAGTTAAGGACATTACAAACAAAACCATAAAGAAAAGCAATGACGACTGCAAGATATTCTGCCTTATCCCCAAGATAATCTTTAACTAAAAGGGTAAATTCGGGCATTTCATCGGCGCCTTCCCCTTTATCTGACTTTGCGCGGACCCGTTCAGAATTTCGCACAACCAGAACACCCGAGTACATACAAATTCCGGCGAAAAAAATGAGTATAAGAACTGATTGGATAAGGCCTGCTTTCGCCACTGCCCACGGCGCCGTCACGATACCCAAACCACAGGCACTGTTCCAAATAGACGAAACAATGGTGAATTTGCTGTTTGCATGTTCTTGGGATTCTTTCTCCTAAAATGCATTTATTATTAAACAGCTTGATTTGGGCGAATACAGTAAATGGCGAAACATAAAAGTGGAGAAAAAAACGGCGACATCGAAAAAGACGAAAGCTGAAAACCGCGAAAATATCATCCGTATTGGGCGCATCGTCCATATTGGGATTATTTCCGAAATTTTTTGTAATAAAGTGGCTTATTTTGTTCTGTTGAAAATTAGAATGACTTATTTTCAACATTTTTTGACGACATGCCTGTTTTTTTATAAATTTATTTTTGCTTTAACCTTTTTTTCATCAACATTTTCGTCTTCGTTTTCATCATAATATTGATAGTTATGATCAACATCACCAATATTTAAATCTCTAATACTAATTGGGATGAGCTCAAACTCTTCGGAATCATTATTCGTTTCCATTATTTTTTAGTTATTAATTGACAATTAATAATTGTTATAAACACAAAAAAAAACGAAACTAAAATGACGAAGCAAATATCTTTTGATACAGATATAACTTTTTATGCAATACTATTGATGACTTTGATTAACCTTGTATTTTGCCAGTCAACAAAAAAATGTTTTTGAACAGAAAAATAAGGATATTAACCCCCTAACACGATTAACCCTTAACAAGATTATGCCGCGAAAAAACATGTGGTATATTACATACCGTATGATGGCGCTCAGACTGTAAAGGTGATGCGAGAAAAGCGTTACAAATCATAGGAAAATTGCTGGAACGAGACAGTCTGACCAAGGCTCGGCAAAGCAATTTGGCCTTCCCTGTTCCAGTGAACTGTCCTCGGCCCGTGCCCAGCACAGCTCATCATAATTTCAGACGACGTGAGGCCAGTCGACCACAGCTCATTTTATAAAAACATATTGTAGGCAAGACGTGAGCCTCACGTCGTGAAGCTAATTAACGCAATAAGTTATTGCCAATAAGTTATTTTACAGAGCCCGTACAGTTATTGGCAATAACTGTACGGGCTCTGTAAAATGATGTAGTTTAGTTATTACAGTCCTTGTCCCCAAATCGGCAAACCCCAATTGGGCAAGAATACCCCAAATCGGCAAAGATTTTTTTCAAATTTTTGAGAGTTTCAATCACCACAATTCGGCAAGTCCCCAAATCGGCAAGGATTTGCCGATTTTTCGCATTAACAGCTTAGTTTTAACTCCCATAAGAAGTGTTTGTATATATGGAAACAACCCTTGTCATCGATATGAGGTCAAAAAATATGTATAACCATGGTTCTACTTATTTTAACGTAAGGCTCAATTCAACCGCGCGCAGCTATTACGCATAGCAGCGCGGGCGGATGAGTAAGTTACGCTTGAAGCGAAGCTTCGCTCGGGTTACACNTCTAGATTTTTTTAGTTGAAATGAACTTGATCGTACTGTATATTAGCAATTAAGACTAAATAAACCTAGAAAACAAACAAACAATGTTTAATATTGATTTTCGTAATTTTCTTATTTTTTTGTAAACAACTCCTCTGACCGGTCCTTAATTGGGATGAGCTCAAACTCTTCGGAATCATTATTCGTTTCCATTATTTTTTAGTTATTAATTGACAATTAATAATTGTTATAAACACAAAAAAAACGAAACAAAAATCACGAAGCAAATATCTTTTGATACAGATATAAGTTATATCATATAACTTTTTATGCAATACTATTGATGACTTTGATTAACCTTGTATTTTGCCAGTCAACAAAAAATTGTTTTTGAACAGAAAAATAAGGATACAAAATAAAGATACAGGTATTAACCCTCTAACACGATTAACCCTCAACACCATTCTGTCGCGAACAAACACGGTATGTTACATACCTTATGATGGCGCTCAGACTGTGACGGTGATGCGAGAAAAGCGTTACAAATCATAGGAAAATTGCTGGAACGGGACAGTCTGACTAAGGCTCGGCAACAGCCAGCTCGCCTTCCCAGTTCGAGTGAGCTGCCCTCGGCCCGAGCCCAGCACAGCTCATCAAAATTTCAGAGGTCAGTCGAGCACAGCTCATAAAAATTAAACCCCGACAGCACAGCCGAGCGCAGCTCAATATTTTTGTCGAGTCCGAGAGGACAACCGAGCACAGCTCATATTGTCTGGCTTATGCCGACCCCTGAGTCTGACGATAATCATACGGTATAAAACATATTGTAGGCAAGACGTGAGCCTCACGTCTTTAGGCTAATGGACGCAATAACTGTACGGGCTGTGTGAAATGATGTAGTTGACTTATTAGTAAATATGTTGTGAACAACAAACGACACGGGAATCAGGACAGGAGATGGCGCCAAATGTCAAACCAGCTCAGTACGGTTAAAATTAAGAACACGAGTGTTTAAAACTACGCAAGTCTCGTGTTTAATAAAAAGCTCGGTGATTGAATAACGCGCGAGTTCATTGATTGACGGCCAATTAGGCACGTCTTGCTGATACAAAAGTGCCTAAACCTATACTTATAACCAGAGCTTTTAAAGTACGCAAAAAGGGTTGTAATCTTGGCGTAGTTAACAAAAGTAACATGTAACCTTAACTTTTACCATACTATACTTCAGTCCTTACTTCCAACACGGACGTTTTTGATTCTCGAAAATAGCGTCCCCAATACTGTCTTAACGTGTCTATTTTAGACTGTTTTGTGGACATTTTTCTAACAAAAAGCGTCCATATTGGAAGCAATCGTCCGTATTGAGTGCGTCTGTATTGAGAGTAAGGACTGTTGTATAATATTTGGCGCCATCTCCTGTTAGCATTTAGAATCATTAAAAGTCTCTACCACTGTTTTTGTTTCGAACCTCAAAATTTAGTTTTGGCCCAATTTTTGCATCAAACAAAAGCAACTACAGTCCTTACTTCAAAAGCGTTACAAAATGACGTCATGATCCAAAAGCATTTGGTAAAAAGTTAGCTTTTTATACTTTTTAAGCAAGTTATCGCGCGGGTTTCGCGACAAAAAACGTTAATCGGGCGCCCGATAAATGCTCAGGGCGGAAGCGGAATAAGGTAAAAATATGCCAGAAAACCGCCCGATAACAGCACGAGCGGGAAATTTGGTCATATATATCCAAAAATATGGAAAAAAAAACCGCCCACATAACAGCAAAGGGTGCCCGATAACAGCAAAAACCCGCCCGATAACTGCGCACCGGGTGTATATTTACAATTGTACGACGTTTAAACGTGTGCTTAAAATGAATCATTTAAAAAGTACTTTATGGGTAAAAAATCCCAAAAGGGTCAGGAAATGACGTCATGAGCTAAGAGCGTTACAATTTTTGAGCCACAAATTGTAACGCTTTTGAAACTAAACTACTTCGGATGTTTTCCAGAAAAAAATCTGATCACACGAAAAAGTCTAAAATATTTCCAAGTGAAATTTACCTGACTTAATTTGAAAGCTAGCAGAAATGAAGGAAGCCGCATATTTTTTGTATTTTTTTTTCTCTTTAGATCTAACTATGTTTGGTTCTACGATAGTAGTCGGAAAGTAGCGGGTCTGATAAATGAATCTGGTCAAGATCAATATTTGGCTTTGATGGCTCCGCGTGAACCTAATCAGTTAACTTACATAACATTTGCCTCACACACTAGTTTTTACAGGGTTTATTTTGGTATTGCGAAATGGGCGAAAAAAATAACAGCCAAAATGAAATCGAACTATGCTGCTCTAATCGGGATTAACATATATCGAAAAAATACTGCATAGTTTGGGATTTGTTATACAACGCTTTCACGAAAATTTATTGCACTAATTTATTGCTATACTATACTATTGCTATACTATAGTATACACCCCTTGCGCAGTTATCTTGCCGAAATGCAATACTTCATCATATTTTCGTACTATTTCATCCTTTTTCGTCCTACGCAAGTAACTTCTACCCAATTATCCTGCATAAATGCATTTTCATCTTTACGCCTACGCCCTGCGCGGTTATATCGCCATTTTCGAAAATATTTTTTGCAAGATAACTGCGCAAGGGTGCAATACACCACCTACCTTAAAGTAACAGTCATTTTTTCTACCTACGGACTACCTGCTTAAAATAATAGTTTCACTTTGAGTAACAGTTTTTTGTTCCCTTTTTGAGGTTACTTTAAACATATAGGCGGAACTATTACNGGGCTACTTAGGATACCTATCCTTACGTAATCTGTTTAAAACATATTATACCACAAATATATGATTATAACGACTTAAAACGGTAAAAATACCAAATGACCCCAAATCGGCAGGAATACCCCAAATCGGCAAGGATTTTGTTTTTCTTTTTGTTGCCGATTTGAGGACGAGGACTGTAGTAAATATGTTGTGAACGGCACCGTCTGAATCGGTCTCCTGTCCTTTGTGGCGAAAGGTTAATCCGCCGAAAATTTCCCCTTTTGAGCATCCTCATTGGCCAGAAATGGAGAAACTTAGGCGGATTACCCTTTCTCCGCAAAAGAAAAGAGACCGATTCAGACGGTGCCGTTGTGAACAACAAACGACACGGCAATCAGGACAGGAGATTGCGACAAATGTCAAGCTTAGTACGGTAAAAATTAAGAACACGAGTGTTTTAAACTACGCAAGTCTCGTGTTTAATAAAAAGCTCGGTGATTGAATAACGCGCGAGTTCATTGATTGACGGCTAATTAAGCACGTCTTGCTGATACGAAAGTGCCTAAACCTATACTTATAACTAGAGCTTTCTAAGCACGCGCAAAAGGGGTTGTAATATTGGCGTAGTTAACACAAATAACATGTAATCTTAACTTTTACCATACTCTACTACAGTCCTTACTTCCAACACGGACGTTTTTGATTCTCGAAAATAGCGTCCGCAATACTGTCTCAACGTGCCTATTTTCGAGTGTTTTGTGGACATTTTTTTTACAAAAAACGTCCATATTGGAAGCAATCGTCCGTATTGAGAGTAAGGACTGTAGTATAATATTTGACGCCGTCTCCTGTTAGCATGTAGAATCATTTTTGTTTCCAACCTTAAAATTTAGTTTTGGCCCGATAATTTTTGCATCAGACAAAAGCAACTACAGTCCTTACTTCAAAAGCGTTACAAAATGACGTCATGATCCAAAAGCAGTTGGTAAAAAAGTTAGCTTTTTAGAGTTTTTAAACAACATATTTAAAATTGTACGTTTAAAGGTATGCTTAAAAATAATCATTTAAAAAGTACTTTATGGGTACAGAAAGCCCAGATGATGACGTCATGCGCTAAGAGCGTTACAATTTTTGAGCCCCAAATTGTAACGCTTTTGAAACCAAACTACTTCGGATGTTTTTCAGAAAAAAACTGATCACAAGAAAAAGCCTAAAATACTTCTAAGTGAAATTTACCTGACTTAATTTGAAAGCTAGCAGGAATGAAGGAAGCCGCATATTTTTTTGTATTTTTTTTCTCTTTAGATCTAACTATGTTTGGTTCTACGATAGTAGCGGGAAAGTAGCGGGTCTGATAAATGAATCTGGTCAAGATCAATATTTGGCTTTGATGGCTCCGCGTGAACCTAATCAGTTAACTTACATAACATTTGCCTCACACACTAGTTTTTACAGGGTTTATTTTGGTATTGCGAAATGGGCGAAAAAATAACAGCCAAAATGAAATCGAACTATGCTGCTCTAATCGGGATTAACAATTATCGAAAAAATACTGCATAGTTTGGGATTTATTATACAACGCTTTCACGAAAATTTATTGCACTAATTTATTGCTATACTATACTATTGCTATACTATAGTATACACCCCTTGCGCAGTTATCTTGCCGAAATGCAATACTTCGTCATATTTTCGTACTATTTCATCTTTTTTCGTCCTACGCAAGTAACTTCTACCCAATTATGCTACATAAATGTATTTTTTCATATTTACGCCTACGCCCTGCGCGGTTATATCGCCATTTTCGAAAATACTTTTGCAAGATAACTGCGCAAGGGTGCAATACACCACCTACCTTAAAGTAACAGTCATTTTTTCTACCTACGGACTACCTGCTTAAAATAATAGTTTCACTTTAAGTAACAGTTTTTTGTTCCCTTTTTGAGGTTACTTTAAACATATAGGCGGAACTATTACTTTAAGCAGGTAGAGCGTAGGCGGAAAAACTGTTACTTTAAGCAGGTAGGTGGTGTAGTTTACTTTCATTAACTGGGGCAAAAAATAGGAAACAATAGTTTTGACCCTAAAAATTACAAAGCCATAGTGGACATCGCTAATTGTCCTTGCTCCCATAGCGGCC
>SCLG01000144.1:214509-235727 GCA_004367875.1 Oikopleura albicans
ACTTTAAGCAGGTAGAGCGTAGGCGGAAAAACTGTTACTTTAAGCAGGTAGGTGGTGTAGTTTACTTTCATTTACTGGGGCAAAAAATAGGAAACAATAGTTTTGACCCTAAAAATTACAAAGCCATAGTGGACATCGCTAATTGTCCTTGCTCCCATAGCGGCCATTTTCAGTTGTCGAAAAAAGGCAGTTATGGGCCATAACTTATGGCCCATAAGTTATGGGAGTGCCCATTTTGCGCATAAACACATGTCGATCCTAATGACGTAATCTACGGCATTCAACTTTATTTTGTTTTCAGTGTTAGTCTGTGAAAATTATTTATACTGTGGAATAAATTTGATTATGCATGAGCCTTCTTTGAACCATCCGAGTTTCTTAGTCCCAAATTGATCGGCGCAATATGACCCGCCGCCCCCTCCTGACTGGTTGGTTATTCCGTAAACACCAATACCGCCAGTAAATCCTCCTCCGCCTCCACTACGGTTATTATCATGATAACTGCCACCGCCAAATCCAGCGCCCCGTGATTCGTAATTGTGGCGTCCTGTCATACCGTGCTTGAAGCATTTAACTGATGTTGATTTGCCATTCCCTGAATAAAATCCAGCACCATCAGCAATGCGCCTGCCGCCCCTACCAAGTGCTATGTTCTTCCGTCCATCAACAAAGAGGGTTAAAAATATATCAAATCTTATTACAATCTATTAGTTACCTAAAAGGGCCAAACTATTTCCTCGCTCACGTATTAGAGTCGGGCACGATCAACTCATCCATTTTTTATAAAATCTAATAGAATCTCGAAACCTTTAAGCGTCCGCTAAAGACATTTTAACTCACAGGGGGAAGTGCGTGTAAATAGACACGCAACTGGTTTTTTTCATCGATTTAAGGCATATGAAGGCCCCGTAGGGCAAAACGGGTATTGGTGACCCCCCTCAATTTTTCGAAAAAATTCCATTGACGGTGCACCGCGGTGTTTTTTGCGTAGATTGGAGATTTCAAACAGCTCTCTAGGGGGCCCTGGTGGCCCAAATCAATTTATGAATAGTCAGATCGACGTAGTTTGACGAGCTCTACAACTTGGCTTTACCAGTTTTTTTGAATTATTTCGAATTATTGTGAATTTTTTAAGTGCGTGTTTATTTACACACATTTCCCATTACGGGTTCCCAAAAACTCCTTCCCCCTGAGAGTTAAAAAGACGATTTCAACACATTTTCTTAGTAACTTTTCAAGCTTTACAATTTGGCAAAATTAATTTTTCAACTTTGGGCCCACGGAAATAAAAAAAACATATGCTTTCAGTTTCAAAATGAAAAAATAATAGATGAGTTCACGTACTCCCATTAATAATCCGAAAGTCTAGCTCGCGAGCTCCATCTGGCGAAATAGACGACAAGTGGACAGTTGCACGCTTTTTTTTTCACACAGTAATTAACTTGAGTAAAAAACGGACAGTTTATACTGTCCTCGGGTAAAAGTCAACTCAAGGCAATTTTTTTCGAGAGAGTAGAATAAGCCAAAAGAAAAAAATGAAAATGCCTAGATTTGACGATCTTTGAGTTTCATAAAATCTCATATATCAGCTTCTATGTGTAACCCGTATCTGGTCCATTTCCGTATTCGTTCAATTGTGCGTGACACCAGGTGTCCCCGTGTTCTGCAAAATCTCCTCCTGCGCCACCAGCAATAACCATCGGGTAAAAATCACCATTCGCGACAAATGTCCCCCCGGCGCCGCCATTGGGTAGCTCAGGCATTTGTCCAACAGCTATATGTAATCTTTCGTTAGCTTGTCCACAACTAGATTATTTTACTTTTGTACGCCTCGGGCATTTGTAGTGTCAATACAGCACGATAATCTCGAGTGCCTAATATAGTCTGCCTTAACCTTCAAACACATATTACGGAAGATTGTCCGCATTGGCATATAAAACGAGTTTTTTCATGTTTTGTTTTATTGAATGTAACTGAACTGAAAAACAATATAGAAAAACCGATTACAAAGTCGGATAGTAAATAAAAATAAAAATTATATTTCCGTAATGAATATTAATTAGTCATTTATTGGAGATAGGAAACCTCAAAAAACAAGTTTTCAGAAATTCATAGTTTTAATAGTGAGATTTTTTTTCTGCCAAATTATTCAAGAACTGTTTAGTGGTCAACGGCCAACTAGCCTGCAAAAAAAGACCCCGTACGTCACCCGGTTAACCGTTTGTGAATTGGTGTTTTTGTGGTCAAAACGACCAAAAAGTGCCCAAGGGTGATCGGGAGCTTTCCAGAATATGTTTATTCAGGACCATCGATTTGCTTTTAGTGAATAATTAGGTATGTAGGTAAGAACACAAAGAGTGATGATGCGGACAATCTTCCGCATCTGTGTTCATGGAACTTCTTTAAATATGTGTTTGAAGGTTAAGGTAAAATTGAAATTAAAATAAGCTTCAATTTCGNCTGGAATTGTCACAATTTGAATTCCGGTCGTTTCCATTTTGAAACAATCTTTGAAGAATGTGCTCCATTGAGGGTCCATTTGATACGTCCATATCAGGGTGAACGCAAAGAACTGGTTAGTCAATAACTTACAGTCTGTTACTTACGAAAGGACTATAACAATATGCAAAATTCTAAAAGTACATGGTACTCATCGTGTCACATTAATTCCCGACGTTTCTTCTTGCGTATTTGAGAAACTCCGAGAGTCCAGCTTTCTCTGACCCGCACAAATTTTCGTCATACTCGTAATGTAGTTTCACTCATATTCCATGGGCCATAGTCTAGAGGGAATTTTTACCGGAAAATTCGTAATCGCGAAATACCCTCTAACGGTTTTAGCCGTGCGTAAAAACACCTGGAATTCATGTGACATTCTGAGTAGTGTATTTGTAGAAAATACTGCATATTGTATTTTGAATACATAGGGTGCGCCGTTATGTTTCACAAAAAAATTCGGAAAAAAGTGAAACATAATGGGCCGAGCGGGAAAAAGTGAAACATAACGGCGTAGTGAAACATACCGGCGTAGACGAATTGGTCTGCATTTCATTGAGATGAAAGATAACGGCCCCTACGGGAATTTCTCTAGATTGTTTCAAATTTCTGTCTACCCTCCATATTTCGAGTATGCGCTACAATCGAGCGCTAAAAATTGATTTGAAACAGAGAAAAAATGGCGAAAAAATTTTTTTTATCAATTATGGTAGGGACAAAAAAGCTTATTGTTGCATTATGTGACAAAATCCCAATTTCAAACAACCGGATAAAGTTCTTTAAGTTGTTTATTTTTATAGACAAAATGAAATAATTGTATTAGATTTTATGCACTGCTACAAATTATAGCCTATAATTGAAGTTTGAACAAAAAAAATGTCTATTATATCCTCAGGTGAAACATAACGGTACGAGCGGGGACAAGTGAAACATAATGGCGCACCCTGTGTACTGTATATTGTAGCCTTTCAGAAAAAAATCGTATTTAATTTTTTTGTGTTAAAAGTTTCGCTTAGATTAGGTTACCTAAATCAATATTTTATAGATTTCTCTGCGTTCACCCTAGTCCATTCGCAGTCTAACATTGTAGGCCCCTCGTCACTTGTAAATCCACAAGTTTTCAATTCAAACTGCCAGGATTTTTTCTCATTTTTTTCTATTGTTTTCGATTGGTTTAACTCGTTGACCACATGCATGCATCTTTCCGATATCTCCTTGTATATGTGGTTGTTTGTGCACGGCTGTTTGGTGGTTATAAAATACCTTCGAATTGTATCCACCAGCATCTGAGATATATTTTTTGATTTTAGAAGGCCCAATAAATATGAAATAAACATTTAATTTTGCACCGAAACTACGACCTTATTTCTAAAATGAAAAAAAAGTTCAAAACTTGAAAGATTTATTTTTAGTATGGAATTCTTGACGTTTTTTTTATTTGGAAAAAAATTTAAATCCTCTTTCGGGACCCATAGTCCATTTCTGGGACGGTTTTTTTCTCATAAAGTTTTTTTTTTCTTCTCACAAAGTCCAAAACGGCAAAAGACAAAATGCCCGCCAGTTTTAAGCCTCGGTCTAGTAAATTCCCGCCAGTTGTTAATTAGTTCCCATGCAGGCATAAACATGCGTTTACAAGAAAGCCGCCATTGTGAGATTGGAAACTGTATTTTTAAATCTTGATTTATCAAAAAACTACCTGAGGATCTTCGCCGAACGTTTTACCATTAATGAAGGACGAATAAATTTCAAAACCGCGAGTTTGAACTTGCGAAGCAGTGGCACTTTCTAGACAATCGTTTGCAAATTCTAGAATCACATCAACCTTCAATTGCAAAAGGGACAGTCCAAGGTCAATTTTCGCAGTTGGTGATAGAGTCGGAAGAAACGCTTTTAAACCACCGAGCACCTTATTAACCATCAATCAAAGAGTTTTTAATGAACATTTTTAGAAATGAATTTGAAAAGCTGATATACAGTCCTTAGTTAACGTGTACGATTTTTAGCATTTTCTCAGAACAAGTTAACACGTACACTTATTTTCACCAGACAAGTTCCATTTCGTCCCTTTGAGCGGGCATGGGTTAAAATTGGGTTCAAAATGGCGTTATGTTTCGAAAAATATTCAATTGATAAAAATTAAAAACCCATGTCTTCAAGGAACAGGGAAAATCCTGTTTTTCGTCGACTTTCTCGCAATAGCCCAATAACGCCAAGAAAACTAGAAGATCCAGAAGGTCTCGATAACCAATAACAGCGTTATTCACTTCGTAAATCATATCCAGGAACAGTTTGACCGTTGATTTCGTAAAAATCATGAAATTCATCTCTAATGGGCCATCTAGTGTATGTGTTTTGATACAAATTATAAACCATCATTATTTTTTTTTCAATTTTGAGCCAAAGAATTTTTCTTACGCTGCGGCAAATTAAACATTTTTGTTTTTTCAGATATTTTTTGTCGAGTTTTTGTCAAGTCCTGTCTCTGTAAGAGATCAATGTTTTTTTGAAATGGTCTTAACTCCCTACCACCACTATCTAGCGTTTTAGTAAACACGAATTGGGAAATTTGTCCCAACTTTTCACTCCATTTTCTGTTATGTTACTGACCCCAGTCGTTCTTATTATAAATTTTCTATGAGTGTCATCTGATTTAATAATGCCTGTCGGATATGGAAATCCGTTTTTGGGATGGAGGACAAACTTCCCAATTTTAAGTATTTAAGGCGTTAAAATTTCTATGTGCAATCAAAAACATTCCCTGTTTGCACATTTTTTTCTGTTACTTTTTCTATTGCAGTATATAAGAACCTTGATTTATACGAACATACAATCGATCCAGCCATTAGAAACCCATCTGAGCACAAGAACTGATATTCGGTTTATTATTATGTTGAGTTTTATTTGTAAGTCACATTTACTTACAGCGGTTGCGCCCACAACGCAACGCCCCACAACGCAACGCCCCACAACGCAACGGCTTTGACCATATTTCTCTTCATATTTTTTTCAAGAAAAATTTATAAAAAATATAATTTATTCAATATAAAATGAATTTGTTGAAAAAATAAAAGATTGAAAACAAGTTAGTTTTCAATTCGAGAGATGAGTAGCTTTTTTTAGTAATTCGAGTTTTTTTTTGTTCTCGCAGATAAGGGAGAAAGAGAGCATATACCATGTAATGCATTTGGTGATCGGTGCGCCCACAACGCAACGGTTTGCCCACAACGCAACGCTTTTTGGGAAGTGATTGCGTTGCGTTGTGGGCGCAACCGCTGTACTTTAAATTTTGGGGGGTCACTGTGTGACGATCGTCGCATAACGGCCTATTTGCCCTCATATCTCATCTAAACGGCCCCAAATTAAAAGTCGATGATAGACGGGTTAAACCAAATTTCATGAAAAACATTTTGGAGCAAAAATCGATTCCAAAATCTTCCTGAGATGACTTTGGAGACATCTGACGATTTTTTATCATACTGGTGTGTTGAAAAAAGTGTCACCGAGCAAATTTCACTTGTAGGTTTAAAACAGTACTCGGTCTTATCTATGATAAGACACGCGTCGAGGTCGGTGACAAACTGACGACACACACCAGTATCAAGATGGATTCGTCATGCTGGCGTACCCCGTAAAACAATTTTTGCATGTATTTTTAATAATTCCCAAGGGTATTATTTAGGTAGATGACTTTATGTAAATCTCAATAAACCTTCCTTGAGCGCATTTAATCGTCCTTCTTGATAAGCGTGTTTTAAATGATCAGGAACACCCAATTCAAAATTGATTATATTCTCCATAGACCAGTGTTAATAAAATATAAAATGTGTTTCTCGTCTCCACGGTTTTTTTTTATTGCCACAAGACGGCGCGCCCGTGACAAATTAAAAAAAAATACAATAAAAATCACAATTGCCGGCGGACTTTGCTGAATATTTTGAATACGTTCGAAACTGATTTGAGTCATTGTACCACCCAACCGTACAGTAGTTTCCGGGTATCTACCTTTTTAGGTCTTATTTCATTGCTGGGGGGTATACCATAGATCAGTGTTGTCAAATATGCGTTAGGCGTAGTGGTAAATTTACAACACTGACCGCTGAAAAATGTCTATTTGGAAACAAATAAAAAATAAATGGAAAGGAATTAATTTGAGTATATAATAATAGCTGTGTATTCGATAATCCGGATAATTTGGACTTTGGCCCATAGTCTATGGGGATTCTAAAACCAATCAGAAACTTTGTACAACGCCATACACTGGCGCTAGAGAGCAATTCAAATGTTCACCGGTTTAAATACAACTTTCTGATTAGCGAATATTACCGAAAAACCCGGTCAATCTTAGGTTTTTCAAAAGTTGTGGAAGGGTCTGCGATTTCTGTTTTGCCCATCTTTGCCTCCTTATATCGACGAAAAAGGGTTGCATATCTACATATACTTCCTCCTAGGAGGTAACAAGCCAAAAACTTGTTTAATATCGTCATTGGCAGTTTTTTTTAATTAAAAAAAGTACCGTATTCCGACAAATACTTCAAATGCTTTATTTTACCGGCAATTAGGTTCTGAGAACAGAAGTGTCCTTTACCTTTGTGTACTCATTGACCACTTTCAATAAACCACCATGTTGTATGGAAACGAACTGTATATACACGTTAAAGTTGGTTGCTATGTGACTAGTAGATTACACAGATAATATCTGATGTTTACGCAAATAACATAAATATAAATTAGAATATTTTTTATTGAAAAAGAGATTGAACAAATTATAAGCAATGAACATTATGTATGAAGAAATTTTCAATATACATGATCATGAATTGAACAGTAGAGCTTTGCGGTATGCATCGTATGGTAAGATATTTTAAAATATCGTTTTTTGCTAATATTTTGATCCGCTACCGTAATGCGTTTTCATAATTGCCAATGTGGCACAATGCCACATCATAAATACGCAACCCTTTCCAATCATATTATTTTTCAAGTAATGTTATTTCAAATGAAAATTGTTATTTCAAATTCCGAGTGATTTTTCAAATGGGTAGTGCGTAGGCTGGTCGTATAGACCATTTTGGAAATAACAACTTTCGTGAACACGAGCCGATTTTATTCAAAATTAGCGGTCTGGCCTATTTTTGTGTATATAATCCGAATAGGGGTTCCATTTTCACGAGTCTGTCTGGAAATAGAGCTTTCAAAGGTTTTTTTCCTTGTGCGTAGGCGTAAATCCTGGAAATTTTTTGGCATAATTTTTTTTGATTTCAAATGCAAACTGTTATTTGCAATAGTGTTATTCATTATAAAATCTCGAGTAGTTTTGTTATGTAAAACATTCAGTAACATATGGTTGGTGTATATGGTCATCAATATTTGGAATTTCGTCCCTCTGTGTCGATGGAAGAAGTTGGGGAACCGGAATTTGGGGCGGATTTTTTGGCTGGTTTGCGGCTTACTTTGGTCTTGGAGCGTCACACGGCTATTCAAATGCCGAATGCCTATTGACCACACATATCGTTATGGTTAGTTTAAAACTAAAAATACAATTGTATCGCCTTTTTCTTGACACTTTTTGTGTATGAGAAGTGTACCGCTTTAGTAAACTATTTAGAGTCACTTTTCATACGTTCTGGCGTTTGGGGCTGCAATATCAGATTTAGTGATAATTGTTCCAAAAGATTACTATTGTTATGATTGGTATGATTACCATTGCTACTGGTATCAAACAAGTGTGGGCAGTGCTTTAAACATATGTGCTGATGTTGGTTTAATGAGTAAGTTTTTTTTTCTCTAATTGATGGGTTTTCCGCCTACGCACTACCTACTTACAGTAATAGTTTTTTGTTCTATTTTTGGGTTTACTTTAACCAGATCGCCGGAACTCTTACTTTAAGCAGTTAGTGCGTAGGCGGTAAAACTGACTTTTACTTTAAGCAGGTAGGTGGCGTGGAAAGATCTAAAACAGAATGATAACTTTTCGCGTGAAAATTTTAATATTAAACGTTGGTTAATATGTTGTAAAATTTCAATTTTCAGTTTAGCAACCCTACATACGATAAACTGGGATTTTGTTCAATCTCGATAAAAATTTTAATGCAATTTGTAGTTCTTGGATTTGTTAACATTTATTGTGCCGTACGATTTTGTTTTGCCTGTTCGGCAGGTTCGGGTTGCTGTTCTGGGTGCTCTTGTTGCTGCTACAGTTCGGTCGAGCCGCTCGAAGTTGAATTAAGGCGACACCGGAGTCATGATCACCGTGGTCCGATGCACCGGACTCTTGATCACCAAGATCATCACCGTCGACATCATCACCATCGACATCATCGTCATCGACATCATCACACTTCATCACATACAGTTCATCATTACTCCAGCTAGGCTGTCCAAACGAATTTCCAAAAGTCGACGTCAGGATATTATTTTTTGGTAAAGGTCGCCGACAACCTTTAAAAACCGAAAATTATCACAAAGTTATTGATCATTTTGTAAAACTAATTTCAGATTCGGAATCAGGGTTGCAAAAATCGACAAACGGCGTTTGTCGTTTGTCGACACACGTCGTTCGTCGACAAACCAAACGAAAACGCGTTTTTTGGACTTTCGACCAAGGCCGACCAACGACAAACGGCTTAGCGACAAACGACAAACGAAACACCGTTTGTCGGTATCTTTTTTTCACTTTAATATATGATAATAGGACAATTAATCATTTTAATATAGGACCAAGAAAATGGGGGAGCGGTCGCCAAATAAGGGCGCTGAATTTATGGGCTGTTTTCTGGGTACCTTGTGAAAAACCGATAACCGATCGTTTGCGGGTTAACCGGAAATATCATAAAAAACGGAGTTCCAATTCGGATTTCCGTGCTTGGTTTAGACGGAGTACATATTTAAAAAAGGTATTTTTTAGTCTTGAAAGTCTAAACTTTCACCTTCAGAAAGTGCTCCGTTGTATGTGACCTTGACAGTTCAGCTTTCTTTTGCACTTACCTTGTGTCATTTGTAGTTTGATAAGTTCTGTAACCTAATTTACTTTTATGGTTATTTATTTTCTGGTTTTCTTGTTATGAAAAACTGACCCTTATAAACACACTCGGTTGTATGGTCGTATATTCCGATATTTTTCCAATATTTTCGATGTTTCATTTTGTCGACAAACGACAAATGAAACCGACAAACGACCAACGCCCGACACACGCAAAAATTGAGTGTGTCGACAAACGGCGACAAACGACAAACGCGTTTAAAAAATCGCCGACTAACGACGACTAACGACAAACGCTTCAAACTCGTTTTATTTGCAACCCTGTTCGGAATCCTTAGCTAAGATTAATCCTAAAACCAGTCAAAGCCGATAATTTTAGTCAAAACTGGCTTAAAACTAGTAGTTTTGGCCAACTTTCGGTTTCGGTAGCACCGTACGCAAATTATTATTTTCTACACAGGGTGCGCCGTTAACCAGCAGCGCCTACGCTATTTTCCGTTAACCGGCAGTTTTTTGGTCAAAACTTTTCCAGCAAAAACGCCCAAGCATGTACCCAAATAACGTTTTTTCAGGCGTTTAAATCAATGAGCAACTTGCGAAAGATTATTATTGTGTAAGACAGGATTATTTTACAATGTAGAAGGTCCAAAAAAAAGTTTGAAATCCTTATTTTCCGTTAATTGTAAGGTCGCAATTGTTCCGTGATTCCGCCTACGCATGTCTCCGTTAACCGGATTATTTGCCGTTAACTGGCAGTTTTTCAAAAAAATTTTGGTGCCGGTTAACGGCGCACCCTGTGTATTTGAGACAAAAAAATCCCCATATTGAAATCTACCAAGATTCCAATATGGATTATACACCCCTCCCCCCAAAAAGGTCAGAACCTACCAGGTAGTTTTTACGAAAACGGCAAAGACGTTGAAATTCAGTTTTACCAGCCTTACTCAAGCTCACACCATTCCAAACACCACCGAAGAAACCACAAAGTATATCCTAGACTGTCATTCAGTTCATGCTCAAGTTATACCTCTTCAAGTTCAAGATCGGCGAGCATTGTCTAACTGTACCTTTATTATTAATTCATATAAAACGAATTTGTATTATATACAGGCCGACGTGCCCATTCCGGACGTTTTTGGTTCCCTANGATATGGAAATGGCGCATTATGAATGATAAATTATGATGTCCTAAAGGGCGCTACGCATTTATTGACGAAAAGGTAGCGAAATGGGCCCAGGAACTATAAATCACAATAAATGTATTTATGATAGTCCAATTTTGGGCTACCCAATTCTGGTCGCTTTTCAAAGAAGGCCAGTAGTATAAATGTTGAGGGGAAAATTGACCTGCTTTTTGGTATAGGAAAAAATGAGAGGCGCGACGCGTCATGAGCGGCCGTTACGCTGTTGACTTTGAGTGCGCTCGGTCAAGACTTTAAGGAGGGGTCCGTCATGTTGTGTACAAACTCAACCTGAAAATAATTAAAGCGTATTTGTGTCCTAAATTTAATGTTTTTACTACAGTTCAAGGTGTTAACTAATATAATAAAGCATTACCAAGTTCACTTGGCTACTGAGTTCTAGAAATTTCGAGCTTTCAAAATTTTGACCAAAACAGAAATTAATAAAAATGGCCATACAATTTTTGAAAAATACTTAGGGTTCACATAATTTTCAATATCTAATTTGCGCATGATGGTAGTCTACACTGATCGAAAAAATAGTTTAACATAATTTGGTTGAAAATTTTGAGTAGAAACTGATTTTTTCGGACCAATTTCGATTTTTTTTTTGGAAAAAACGTCCTTTAATAATGGAAACGCTTGAATTCAGCGAACCATGTTAATGCTATCAATATTCTTTTTTTTGGATAATGTTACGAAATGACTTATCTCAAAAATGACCTAGCCTTTTTTCGATATCTTTTTTTTTCGTGGAGTGAGAATTTGGCGAATGTTGAAAATTGCACTATGATTTCGGTTTTCTCTAAATATTTTTCGTTCTAGATAAATTACGACAAAAAGGCTAGGTCATTTTTTGCGTCTTATTATTCCAAACATTTCACCAAAAATAGAAAATTCATAGCACTTCTAGGTTTGGCGGAATTCAAACGTCATTTATGAGATTTCGGCAAGTTCAAGTTCAATTACGCGATCGGTACTGAGGATTATGTCACCTAAAATAATGCCATAAGATGCCGGAAGCGGTGCTTCATTCATACATAGGAAAACAGTTAAATTGTTTCAATATAATGAGCTTATACAACGTTTTTCCTGAACGTACGGTTTGTAAACAACACGACGGACCCCTCCTTAACTCATACATATGAATAAACTTTCTGACGTGTATGTGCTTAACTCTTGTGCGCCAAATAATTATAAAACGTATTTTAACCTTTTAAAGGTTTAAATACCAAATTTCTTAATATTTTAAAACAATTCTACTCATAAAAATGGATATGGTAACATATTTTTAGCGGTCAAATATGAGTTTTACCAATCTTAGGAATTTTGATCAAAAGTAAACAAAATTCCAGTTAAAATGTTCTAGACTCTGGAATTCCAGTTTTTTTCTAGTTTTCCACTGGAATTTTTGGAATTTGTTTATAATGAGTCATAATTGCCTAAAATGGACTAAAATACCCCTAGGGGCCATAATAAATTATATTTTTAAGTTGATAAAGTCGGTACCCCCTAATTTGACCCCTAGAACCCGATTTTATAATCTAGAAATTTTTGTTTTGAGTTTTACTCAACCTAAAAATTCGAAATTGAGTAATAAACTATAAAATAAAACAAAATTACCCATACTGGGTAAATTTGACCCGCTGATTTCAAATTTTTCATCGGAAAATTTTTTGAGCCTAATCTCTGGCCTCTGATTGGTCCAAAAGGTCCAAAAACCTAAAATCTGTAAAACAAAGCTAAGAATTATTTGAAAAAAATATAACGTATAATATCCAAGGGTAATTAAAATTTTATGTCGAAAAAAATTTTTTGTCTAATTCTGATTGGCTGAAAATAGCGAAATTCTAAAATCCGTAAAATTCCTTGCAAAACCTTGCAAAATGCAAGGTTTTTTTTTAATTCTAAAAATTCCTTGCAAAACCTTGCAAAATGCAAGGTTTTTTAAAATTTCTAAAATTCCTTGCAAAACCTTGCAAAATGCAAGGTTTTTTAAAATTTCTAAAATTCCTTGCAAAACCTTGCAAAATGCAAGGTTTTTTAAAATTTCTAAAATTCCTTGCAAAACCTTGCAAAATGCAAGGTTTTTTAAAATTTCTAAAATTCCTTGCAAAACCTTGCAAAATGCAAGGTTTTTTAAAATTTCTAAAATTCCTTGCAAAACCTTGCAAAATGCAAGGTTTTTTAAAATTTCTAAAATTCCTTGCAAAACCTTGCAAAATGCAAGGTTTTTTAAAATTTCTAAAATTCCTTGCAAAACCTTGCAAAATGCAAGGTTTTTTAAAATTTCTAAAATTCCTTGCAAAACCTTGCAAAATGCAAGGTTTTTTAAAATTTCTAAAATTCCTTGCAAAACCTTGCAAAATGCAAGGTTTTTTAAAATTTCTAAAATTCCTTGCAAAACCTTGCAAAATGCAAGGTTTTTTAAAATTTCTAAAATTCCTTGCAAAACCTTGCAAAATGCAAGGTTTTTTAAAATTTCTAAAATTCCTTGCAAAACCTTGCAAAATGCAAGGTTTTTTAAAATTTCTAAAATTCCTTGCAAAACCTTGCAAAATGCAAGGTTTTTTAAAATTTCTAAAATTCCTTGCAAAACCTTGCAAAATGCAAGGTTTTTTAAAATTTCTAAAATTCCTTGCAAAACCTTGCAAAATGCAAGGTTTTTTAAAATTTCTAAAATTCCTTGCAAAACCTTGCAAAATGCAAGGTTTTTTAAAATTTCTAAAATTCCTTGCAAAACCTTGCAAAATGCAAGGTTTTTTAAAATTTCTAAAATTCCTTGCAAAACCTTGCAAAATGCAAGGTTTTTTAAAATTTCTAAAATTCCTTGCAAAACCTTGCAAAATGCAAGGTTTTTTAAAATTTCTAAAATTCCTTGCAAAACCTTGCAAAATGCAAGGTTTTTTAAAATTTCTAAAATTCCTTGCAAAACCTTGCAAAATGCAAGGTTTTTTAAAATTTCTAAAATTCCTTGCAAAACCTTGCAAAATGCAAGGTTTTTTAAAATTTCTAAAATTCCTTGCAAAACCTTGCAAAATGCAAGGTTTTTTANAGTTTAAAAAAGTTTAAATTTTTTTTTGGGTTTAAAAAAGTTTAAAAAAGTTTAAATTTTTTTTTGGGTTTAAAAAAGTTTAAAAAAGTTTAAATTTTTTTTTGGGTTTAAAAAAGTTTAAAAAAGTTTAAATTTTTTTTTGGGTTTAAAAAAGTTTAAAAAAGTTTAAATTTTTTTTTGGGTTTAAAAAAGTTTAAAAAAGTTTAAATTTTTTTTTGGGTTTAAAAAAGTTTAAAAAAGTTTAAATTTTTTTTTGGGTTTAAAAAAGTTTAAAAAAGTTTAAATTTTTTTTTGGGTTTAAAAAAGTTTAAAAAAGTTTAAATTTTTTTTTGGGTTTAAAAAAGTTTAAAAAAGTTTAAATTTTTTTTTGGGTTTAAAAAAGTTTAAAAAAGTTTAAATTTTTTTTTGGGTTTAAAAAAGTTTAAAAAAGTTTAAATTTTTTTTTGGGTTTAAAAAAGTTTAAAAAAGTTTAAATTTTTTTTTGGGTTTAAAAAAGTTTAAAAAAGTTTAAATTTTTTTTTGGGTTTAAAAAAGTTTAAAAAAGTTTAAATTTTTTTTTGGGTTTAAAAAAGTTTAAAAAAGTTTAAATTTTTTTTTGGGTTTAAAAAAGTTTAAAAAAGTTTAAATTTTTTTTTGGGTTTAAAAAAGTTTAAAAAAGTTTAAATTTTTTTTTGGGTTTAAAAAAGTTTAAAAAAGTTTAAATTTTTTTTTGGGTTTAAAAAAGTTTAAAAAAGTTTAAATTTTTTTTTGGGTTTAAAAAAGTTTAAAAAAGTTTAAATTTTTTTTTGGGTTTAAAAAAGTTTAAAAAAGTTTAAATTTTTTTTTGGGTTTAAAAAAGTTTAAAAAAGTTTAAATTTTTTTTTGGGTTTAAAAAAGTTTAAAAAAGTTTAAATTTTTTTTTCGGGTTTAAAAAAGTTTAAATTTTTTTTTGGGTTCAAAAAAGTTTAAAAAAAGTTTAAATTTTTTTTGGGTTCAAAAAAGTTTAATTCTTAAGACTTTAATACACCCAACGGAGATTACAAATTTGTTGCCAGAACTTTATTTTGGATAATTTCTGGCCGCTGATTGGTCCAAATAAACTAAAAACTGGAAAAAACTAAAATTAGCCTTTTGAATTATTTAAAAAGGGTATACGGTATATTACTTATTAGAGATTACAAATGTTTTGTCTTAACATTGTTAAACATATATTTTCCACCCGGTGTCGCTCTGGAAAATTGAGCCAGATATGTGATATAAAAATAATTATTATTTGTTTTAAAGTATAGTCGAGAGATGCCTATATCAAGAGAAATACCGAAAATTTCCAATTTTCATTTTCAAAAACCCATAAGGGCAATATTCTCAGGGTCGAGCCAGTCTGGTAAAACGTTTATGATTGGAAAAATATTAGAAATGCAAGATCAGCTGTTCAATGATAAATTTACATTCGTCCACTACTTTTATCCGACTTATTTGGACGAAAGTCCCGTAGACTATCACTTATTAACGACAACTCCTATAAGTTATACAGCAGGGTTTCCTAGTAAAACTGATATTAAATCTATACCTACAAATTCGCTGATAATAATAGATGACCAAGCGGATGTAGCTGTCAAAAGTGACTTAATTAGTCAGCTTTTCAAGGTGATATCCGGGAAGAAAAACTTATCTGTAATAATGGTTACGCAAAACTACTTTATTCAGGGAAAACATTCCCGTGAAATACGTAACAGCTGTAATTATGTTGGACTGTTTCGTAACTGCTGTGATCATCTTCTTAATAAACGAGTAGCTACAGCATTTGGTTTAAAAGATGCTTACAATGCTGCTGAGCGTGACATTTATTCGGATCAAATATACCCCTACGTCTTTATTGATCAGACACAGAGGGCGCAAATATCCAATTACCGTTTATACACGAGCATTCTTGGCAGATACAAAATTGCTTATAGTTCGTCTGGGATGAAAGGATACATTTTATCCGAAGACGATTTTTTGTCTGCTTTCAAAATTGTTTCAGAGAAAGCCAAAACGGTGACCGCAATAAACAAAAATGAGGACAAGACAAACCCGATACACGAGTCCGGTACGGAAACAACCAGTACAAAAGATAAAAGAAAATTCAAGCTCAAAAAACGAAAAGACCGCAATCAAAGACCCTATTGAAATGCTCAATGAGATTTATACTAATGTAAAAAGCGTCCCAAATTATAGTTCCAAAATTAATGATTTTCTAAAATCACATAAAACAAGCTCTTTATTTCGCCAAGTTAGACACAAATTCAAACGACGCCGCGTGAAAGCATTTTACCCGTTTGAAATTATGATGAGCGATACCATAAATTACCGAAATTATGGCATGCCACACAATAACCATTTCAAATATATAATGGTTTTAATAGATGTTTTTAGCAAAAAAGCGTGGGCTGCACCTATGAAAAGAATGAAAGATTTTGACGCAACAATAGCTATGGAATCGATGATAGCAAAAATCCCAGAAGTACCAAAATCTATAATCACCGACCTTGGCACAGAGTACTACAATGGAAAAATGAGTGCATTATTTGACCGATTGGGTATTAGGCATTATTCAATACGGGGAAAACACAAGGCATGTATCGCCGAAAGATTCATCAAAACTTTAAAGAGCAGACTAGAAAAATATTTCTGGGAAAATAAAACTCACAAATGGATAGACGTATTGGACAATTTTGTCAACAATTATAACCAAACATATCATAGATCTATCAGGATGGCGCCAAATGACGTCAATGATCAGAACCGTAAAATTGTTTTCCGAAATTTGTACCCCGATTTAAATTACAAAACAGTACCGCGACTTAACAAAGGCGATCTTGTACGACTATTAAGAAACAAAACCATTTTCGACAAAGGTTATTCCCGTTCTTGGTCAACAGAGCTATATAAAATAGAGAAGACTTTTAACGAATCTGGCGTCGATTTTTACGAAATAAAAGACCTTGAAGGCAATTTGGTGCCAAGAAAAAAATACTATTGGGAATTAAATCTCGTATCACGTAATGCTAGTTAATATTTACGGGACAAGAAATGAATTTGATGAATTGGTGTACCAAGTTCCCCGCTTACAGTTTGACCGCCGGTTCAATTACAAAATTGGCGTTTGTCATTTAAATTACGAGAAGCTTCCAGGAAGTACGGTTGATGATCATGAATTGATATGCCTGAATAGTAATCTCGTTGATCTTTCTGTACAAAACCCGATGCAAACAATGTTACACGTGGCATATTTTGGCAGAAGACCAATACAGGATCACAAACCGTCCTTTGTTCTTTACAATGCTTTACAGATTTATGATTTTGAAAACGTGTCATTTGAACTTCGCCGACATTTCCGTAATCAGCCGTTGTCGCTCAAACACATATTTTTACAGTTAGAGATTGTCCGAATTGACGCCTATGGCCGGCTTCAGTAATAGTATTAAAAAGTGTTCCAGTAAATGGGACGAACCAAAATCCCAAAAAGCAAAAAAATCATCTCAAATGGGCGCAGGAAATTCGACACGAAAACGACACTTACAAATATCTATCGAAAAACCCAAGAAAAAATTCAAAAAGCTAAAAAAGAAGCGTTAAACGCGAATGATTTATTAACCCTTTTGGGCAGACAAAAAAATTTTCTCGGCGTTTTTCCCAGTGATCAACTACAATTTATTCATATAGTTAGATTTCCTGTATTTCTAATCAGTAATATAGAAACTTCTAATGGTCAAGGATCTCATTGGATTTGTATCCGAATTGACAAAAAAGAAATTGAAATTTTTGATTCTTTGGGGTTTAACCCTGGCCTTTGGAATTATTATCCGTATCATTTATTCAACTTTCTGAAATCATATTCTTTTTCCCATAAAATTAAAATTTCTCCAGTTTTCCAACCCCCTGATAAATTTGACTGTGGATTATATTGCGTTTATTTTATTTTTTACCGTCAATATTTGACATTTAGATATTGTTGCGCAAAATTTTCCAAAAAATTGACACTGAACAGTTCAATACTATATCATTTATTACTTAATATAATCAAAAAGTATATGCTAATTATTTAATTTGTTCTAGACTAAAACGTATGGATGTTGGTTATGCACCGATTGAGTCAAATGTTAGTTCTCGTGAAAACTGTCGTGGCATCGATAGTCAAATTGTCAAGACGCATTATCCGCGCGACAATAACGGAAAATTGCTATCATTTGTGATCCAAGAAGAACCAAATCTTTGCTTGGATTTTAATAGTATAACAATAGGATGTAGAATTAAAGTACCAGTAACACAATTGCCGGACAATGGCTTAGCAATGAAGCTTTTCAAAAATTTAAACGTTGAAATTAACTCGCAGCTAATTACGTCAACAAAAGCCGCGTAAGTCTTGCTTTTTTCTATCTAATTATATAACAACTGTAAAATATTTTAGGCATGAATTAATGCTTATTGACTACATTCAAATGATCGGAAACTTTGATCCCGAATACTTGAGTACAAGTTTTTATCCGGCTGGATATTTTGACATGTGGGGACTTGACACGTCTGAATTTGAGGGCCCTGGTGGGGACGATCGGTTAAAAAAAGCTGTCGATTCCAGAATTTCATTCGTTAAATCTACTGACGATACAGTAATATACGATCTCTTGTTCAAACCGCCGTCTGGAATTTTGAATTCTAGTAAACCCCTTTTACCCAAAACTGAAATGATAATTTCATTTGATCGGGCAATATCTGAAATTTCTTTGATAAACAGAGCGCCAGATTCAGATACTCCGCTTAGCGGGAAAGTGCTTGAATTGGAAAACGTCTATTTACGGGCAAAATATTACACCTCACCATATTTACGAAACTATTTTGATACCATTTCCACTAAAGACATTTCCTATAAATATGACGAGTGTTCGGTTTATCAAAAAAATTTACCCCAAGGAGTTACGAATATACGTTTAGCCAATATTATTGGCGGTAACACACCTACGTATTTATTTGCCGCAGTTATAGAGTCTAGTGCTTTAAACGGTGATTATTTGAAATCTGCTACGTCATTTAAACGTCATGGCGTCATAGAATTCGATATAACTCTGGATGGCTATAGTGTTCAAGGGTATCCTATTACTAGCGAAGATGATTCTCCAATTGCCGTCTATGACAATTTTATCAAAACAACAAATCGCAAATTTGACAATGCCTGCTCCCAACAAGTTTCTGTAGCAAATTTCAAACACTTTCATTACATTTACGCGCATCATTTTATGGGCGAATCTTCGGAAACCGGATGGATCGGTGTTAATTTGAAATTAGAGTCTGCCTTTGAAGACAATTACACACTGGGTATGTTTTTTACAAAATTAAAATACTAAGATTTTTGAAAAAGTGTATCTTAAAAATAAATTTATTAAATTTTCAGACACAAAAACCGATACCTCTTAAAAATTAATGTTGAAAAGCTATAATTCTGACAATTATTTCAGTTATCTGGACTTCGCACGAAGTGGACCTCCGAATCGATCAATTTAGAAGAGTCGAAAAAATTATTTTATAACTTACAAATTTTCAAATTTCCCTACATTTATTCGAAATAAACTGATTAAAATTTTGACAAACAGATGACTAATAATTTGTAACATTTAACAGCAAGTAAAAACATTAATTGATATTAACGTTTCCGACGGCAGTGAAAACAAAGTCCACAAGCTGGTCAACTTGGGCGTCGCCCATTTGTCCATTGAGAGCTTTGACAGCGTTGCGTGCGTACAGCTCAAACTGCGCTTGTCTTTCGTCTGCCGCTTCGATAATTGCATCTTCATCGAGCAGCGGGGGTTGAGTTTCCGGCACGAAATCTCCCAAGTCATTATCCCAAACGTACGCGGGATCTTCAAATGAGTTCCACAGTTCAATTTCAAGCACATTTCGGGTCAGCATGAGTTCAATTTCTTTTTCTTCTTTTCGCTCCAAATTCTTTCGGACATCGTCTTCGTTAAGCAAACCAGCTAGGCTAGTTGGCTGAATAATATCCAGAACCGAGTCAAAGTCCTCATTGTCTTCAACCGTTGCCAGATGGCTATTGAAAATTGCATCAATTTCCCCAGACTCAATTAAGTCTTTTTTAATTTTTCGTATTTCATTCAAGTCTTTTGTAGTGAGTGAGCTCATTTTAACCTTTTACTTTTGTATCAAAAACAATACAAAACAATTTGTTGTCTCATTTTGAAAACCTATTCATTATATAATTGCATTTCCGTTGGAGCGCCATAGGCGCAATTTGCATGAAATTTTCATGGTTATAAAAACGATTTCTTGAAAAATAAATTTTAAAATAAACAAAGTTTAAAAATAAATCGTCACAATGGGAAATGAGAACAAGAGCTTAAGTTCTTTATACCAAATAACACATTGCAAATGTTTATCTTTTGAAAATAACACCCTTGACCCAGATGAGATAGCCGACTATCAATATAAACCTTATGATGACCAAGGACAGGAAGCTGAACGATTTGTCAAAGTTTTCGATATACGTTCAACTCGGTATTCAAAGTTTCATAATATGGATACTTTACCTTATCACAGAATTGATGAGTACCGTCACTTTTATTATCGAGACAAGTTTTCACCGGGCCAAACTCGAAGTACAAAATCTATTTACCGCCCAACTCCGATTATTTGGAGTAATTTTTTGTCAATGCCCGTGCCGGAGGTGTCTGTGCCGGGTGAAATAAATACAAGTTATGAAGAAGACAATAACTTTGATCTCATAAATGATCTAGATATTTCGGCCCAAGAAAATTACCGAAAATCAATGAAACAAAACATTCGGTATTCGTTTTTGATCACAAATATTGGTCTCCAACATGATTTAATGTGCTGCTTTCGTACCCCCTTTGATTTTCCGCACAACGTGAATTTGGGACCCATCGCGATTGATCCTATCACTCAAAAAATATTCATAATTCGACCAACTGGTATAAAAATTGGGCGTGGATGGACAATATGACCTGTTCATTGAGTGAATGGACAAATTCTTTGAATTCGGATGCCATTATGGAAGTTTCAAACTATATTCGCTATCAGAAGCAGCAAATAAAAAAATTCAAGCTTGACCTAAAATTAGACGACCATAAGTTTTGGCTTGACGAGATAAAAGAACCGCGAGAGTATGTGCAAAATTTACAAATGTACGGAGAATTTTTAAATACTCTGTTCTGTCAGTGTTTTTCTGGTATGGAACGATTATGGCAAAAATTGAATAAAACGCAAATGGATTTAGCAGTTTTGATTGAAAAAACGCTCGATAGGTAAATAATTTTTGGACTATTTTTCAGACTTATTTAATGGCTAAAAATATTATTCAGTGAGGTTCGGGAACGCTAAACAAAAAATAAATGTTAACAAATAAATATTTTAGTGAAATCCACAATGGTCCCGTTAACGTTATTCGACAAACCATTGATCCCCAACACTGTTTTATATGTGGTGGTGAAGATAACATAACGAAATTATGGTGCTGGCC
>SCLG01000144.1:244695-256894 GCA_004367875.1 Oikopleura albicans
GATAATTTGGCGAAAAATATCACCGAAGTAAGGTCGCTGCGATTGAACAATGAAAAACAAATGAGCCGTACAAACACAAGAAAAGCGGGTTTAACTGCTATTCACGTAAAATTGAGTGTTGGCAACGATCGAGTGAGCTGTTCGCCTTTGACGGTTAACAATTCGTACATTTAAAACATGAGTATAACTGCCGATGAAAGAGATTTTATTTTGGAACTATTTAAGCCTAATGAGGTGACTTTGGACAATATACGGCAATACTTGGATGATGATGTGTATAATTTACTTAAATTGCAGAACAATCTGACAACAATAAAAGATCGGGTACTCTTTAGAAATAAAAACAAGTATAGACCATACGATTCTGTAACTATCACAAAATTTTTAACGCCAGATATAAATTGTTCTGAACTTATCGATACATTATTCGGATATCTTTCTCCTCCTTTACTCACATTTATCGATTTTCATTTTCTTTTTGAATGTATTCCCGATGAAAAAAATGAAAATCGACTAAATAAATTAAAATTTCAAACGGCGTCAAAAGCCAGTGCAATAAATAAAACTTTCAAAATAACGAATAAAAAGATTACAATTCTCTAATCAAAGAATTTAAAAATCAAACTTATGCTGATTTATTAACTGCCGCTTTTCAACACCACGTGGAACTTTATGAATATGAAAACTCGGGTCTTAAACCTTACCAGTTGACAAGTTTGGTGATTCATCTTCAAAAGTTTCCGCGGTAAATTGTGTCTCTGAATTGTACAAATCTCTTTATTTTATTGACTCTACATATTAATGTTTTAATTTACACTTATATTTCAACTTTATTTTTCATCTTTTTTTGTTAATTCTTTGTTATTGCAGCTCGCGTATCAAAATACAATAAATCGAATCAAAAAATATGTGTGTTTTTTTTCCTATTCAAATATCTAGGTCGCGCTCTTATTGGCCAAAATTCAGTCAGAGATCATTCAAAAGAAATAAGGACTTTTCGACCAATCAGCTGTCAATAATTTGGCTAGAAAATTTTTGCGCAGAAAATTTGCAATCTCCATTTAATATTGAGCAGTATACCTTTTTAAAATAATCCCTAACTATGTTTTTACAGATTTTGGGTTTTTGGACCATTTGGACCAATCAGACCCCAGGGATTAGGCCCAAAAAATTTTCCGACAAAAAATTCTTAATCTCTATTGGATATTACTCAGAATATTTTTTCTAAATAATTCCTACCTATGTTTTTACAGATTTTAGGTTTTTGGACCATTTGGACCAATCAGAGGCCAGGGATTAGGCCCAAAAAATTTTCCGACAAAAAATTCTTAATCTCTATTCGATATCATTCAGAATATTTTTTTTTTAATAATTCCTAGCTATGTTTTTACCGATTTTAGGTTTTTGGACTCATTGGACCAATCAGAGACCAGGGATTAGGCCTGAAAAATTTTTCGACATAAAATTTTTAATCCCTATTTGATATTATACATTATATTTTTTTCAAATAATTCCTAGCTTTGTTTTTACGGATTTTAGGGTTTTTGGCCATTTGGACCAATCAGAGGCCAGGGATTAAACCTAAAATTTTTTTTGACAAAAAATTCGGTTTGTACTCGCCAGTCCCTGCCCGACCCTTTTTTCCAAAAATTCCTAACCCTATTTTTACTGAATTTAGTATTTTGGGTTATATATACAGTATATACTATATATATTATAAAGTAAACATTTTGAGACTTTTCTCGGAAGTCTCAAAAAAAGTCTCAAAAAGTCTCAAAATGTGAGACCATTTGTTTGTTTTTGTTTTGTTTACTTATTGTNGAGGTTCTTAAACATTTTTGTTTAATTTATTTACTATCACGTTATTTCCGTTTCTGTTTGTAAAAAAAGTCCATGTAAACTCCTTAAAACGATCGTTAACGACTTTATAGTATTATATAAATTTCCTAATTTTGTTATTTACTTGTACTTTTTTAGAATTAATTTATTTTACTTCAAGTGTATTCATTATAATGTAGTAATTATGTGATGAAGTATGACTCACATAAAAAAGCTTTATTTTTTTTCATTTCTTGTTACTTGAATGTGATTGGCTAAGCTCATTGCGCAGGCATAAATATACACAACGCGTTGCAACGCGTGAAAGCTAGTTTACTACCCTCGCCATGGCTCGCCACCAAGCACTAGATCTAAAAAAACATAACACGAGAGGCATTTTACTACACACAATACGAGTTATTTACTGCACTGCCAGAGGAAAATCTCAACACCCATCCCTTTTTTCACTCTTACAGACGGTATATACTATATACCATTTTATGCATTATATATGCAATTACGTGTGTAGAATCGTTTAGAATAACGTATAAATTCGTAATTACGAAGATACTACTGATATTTACGGAGTTAAGTTGAACAATAGCCAGCCATCACCGTGAAGTGAGTAGATGACGCACCGCGCCGCTCATTTTTTTCCTATACCAAAAAGCAGGTCAATTTTCCCCTCAACATTAATACTACTAAGGCCAATTCTGGAACGCTTTTGTTCCCCAAAAAAATACAAGTCTAATGCTGGGTCGAAAAGTCCACAAACAGACTTGGTGATTGCGATAATGTCAATTTGAGAATAAACAACGGGTTAACTCCTAGGGGGCTAATGTTGGTAGCAATCTGAAGGATGCAACTAGTTTTTATTAGAATCTAAAAAAAAAACTTTTCTTGAAACTCCAAGAACTTGGTTCCAATTTTACGTTATTTCCCATAGCATTCTTTCGAAATTTTTTTTTTAGCGGGGATCTCGCCACATCAAAGGGACCTTTTGAAGCAGCTATTGGCTGATTGGAGTACATACATTTTGCTCACACGTTTTTGTGGCAGTTTTTTTACAGATGGCGCGGTGGATCAATGACGAGCAAAAAAATAAATAAATTGAGCGCATGTACATACACATATGTGCGCAATCGACCGATAGCTGTTTGCCCAGATGCAAAGATCTGTTGTCACCGGATGTCGCGCTAGAATTTTCTTCAATAAATAACAGCAGAATTTCCAAAAATATTGAATATGTCAAATATAGTGTTAGATGGGGGCACGCTGGCCGACCTTCAATGTTTATCTTACAACAAAGATAATTTTAGTTGTCGATTATGCAAAACCGCTAATTTCCCGAGAAGTGAGCCAATCGAGTTTTTAGACCACCTAGTGGGTCTGCACAATTATCAACCACATCTACAATATATAAACATAATTGCAGCAGAAGATGATTACAATAATGAAGAAAAAATCTCCAAAATGTTGGTTCTAAAAAGTTTGATTCATGATTTTTTGGAAAATATTCGAAAAATTAAGGTGGATTTGGAAAGTTCGGAGAAAATCGATGATGTAAAAGTTGAACGAATCGGAGATGAGGATATTGAAATTAATATAAAACAGGAATTTGAAGAAGTATCAACGGCTGATATCAAAATAGAAAACGAGTCGCCCGTGGACGAGATTCTGCCGGACAAAAATCCGCAAGAAGTCCAAAACAAATCACAAAGGCCCGACTTAAAGCGCAAGCATGAAGACGCCACAATCGAAGAAATTTTTGCGGTCAATAGAGCATCTATTCAAGGTCAATCAGAGGTCAACCGAGCAGAAACTTTCGAAAAACTGCCGTCTGCCAATATTGAAGGTGTGGGAAAAAGTTCTCGTTGTCGAGTAAAATCGGTTAAACGCCTAATGTGCGGAATATGCCCTCCGGCACGACGAGGTGGGAAAAAGACGAAGATAATTTGCTCAATTTGTAAAATCCATGCCTGTCCCTCACACGTTGATTATACCTGCTTTAACTGTTCCAGTGATTACGACATGTTTTTAGAATGGCGAACTTCTCAAAAACGCGAATAACTCTGATTTTTACTCTCATTCTTATTTTTTGTACAAAAATAAACGTACCACTAAATAACGGTTAAAATGTCAATTCAACGAATATTCTCATACAGTCCCGACCTTCTTGATGTGCATATTTCGTGCACATCGAGGCAGTCGGTCATCATGATACATTTTTCTGTTTTTTTGCTAAACTGGTTTGTCAGACAATTTTTTAAGTTGGATTTTCGGATTCCAACGGTACATTTTCGGTCGAGGCCAAATTTAAGAATATGTATTTTATAAAGTGCACATCAAGGCAGTCGTGCTCATCAAGAAGGTTGGGACTGCATTTCATTGCAGTTTTTTTTTGTTTCTTTTTTGTTTATAATTCAAATGAAGTTGAGGTTTTTTTAACCCATGAATTTGAAATATAAGAAAAAAACTTCATAGCAAAAAATATGATGAAAATTGTATTGAGCAATTCCTGAGATGTAGAACAATAACGCTAAATTAGGTTATCTTACCAAGAACCCCTAAATTGGGTTATCTTACCAGATACAAAAAGTTTTCAAGTGTTTCAACCTACGCACTTACAGGTTATCTTACGGTAAAATTTTTACCGTTTTTTGGCATTTATAAAAGTAAGATAACCTGTTAGGTGGTGTTTAATACAAGAAAAAAGGGAAATAAAATAAATAAGTTATCGAAGCAAATCGCTGCTGACTCATTCAACAACTCCTTACTACACCCCGTAACCAGTTAAGCGGTATCGTAACCCACTCATATCGTAACACTTCCGATGTATCCAACGTGTATATAATAATAATAATTATGAGTGGGTTACGATGCCGCTTAACTGGTTACGGGGTGTAGTAACGCCACCCTTGATTTGGTATACAAGATGTGGAGTTTCCAATTCCACGCCCTAATTTTTTTTTCTGAAATTGCAGGAGTTGTTGAATGAGTCAGCAGCGATTTGCTTCGATAACTTAAGGACCGGTCAGTCATGTTGTGTACAAACTGAACTCAAAAATCAGTGATGTCCATTTTTGACACATTTTTGATGTTTTTATTACAATTTGAGGTGTTAGCTAATGATATCAAGCATGACCAAGTTCATTTGGCCATCAAATTCTAGAAATTTTGGTGCTTGAAAATTTCGATAAAAACTTGAATTTATAAAAATGTTCATACAACTTTTCAAAAATAAATATTCTTTACTTATTTTTTAATNTTAAGAGTTTTTTCGAGATATTTTATGTTCTAGACCTCGGACGAAAAAAAGCTCACATAAAAATGTGCGCCTCTTCTGTATAAAGATTTGGTCACAAAAATGAAATCAATACCATCAACACTGTTCAAGTGATGGACAGCTCAAGTTCGAGTTTAATTGAAGTTCAAGCGCGCCGTAGGCGGTCAATACTAGTAATGATGACAACCCAAATAAAATCATGTGAAAGTAGAAGCCTTCTTCTTCAAGAACAAAAAAAACAAGTCAATTGCAGTTGTAGAACAAATTTTATATCGTTTTTCCCGAACGTACTTTTTGTAAACAAAGGGACTGACCGGTCCTTAATTAATTTATTTCACTTTTTTATTTTCCACAATAATCAAACAATTTTAACAACAATGATCGCAATTTGCCCATTGGCAAGTCTCCGAGCAGAGCACAAATCACGATAGACCAATCAGCGTCACGGATGGTTCATGTTTCTTTTTATTCTTTATTTTGAGCATTAGAAAGTACGAGAGAAGTCTTCAAGGTAAGTGGAAGTCTCATCGTTTAAAAAATATCGTATTTTAAATAAGAATATTAATCATTATTTGTTTTTGCTATTAATTATTATTTATCGGTTCACTTAAATATTTATCCCACAAAAGTATTTGTAACAGAAAACAAATATACATGTATCTAAATTGTGATACAGAGAGCAATTGTCTCTCGATGTGCACGTTTTTCGGAAATCGACAAATTGCACATCAAGAGAGCCCTGACAGTAACACATTCAATTCCGAAATTTTTTTATTCAAAATTTTAAAATACAGGGAGCATTTGTCTCTCTCGATGTGCACGTTTTTCAGAAATCGAAAATGCACATTGGGACATTTCAGACTTTTCCGCGGACTCGGAAAATTTTTTTTCTAAAAACCATCCTATCCGACGTAGTTTTTCCTCCTGAATCCACTCGTGCCAAAAACAATTTTGAAACAAAGGTTAGTTTTGGCGCTAGAGAGCAAAAATGGTGCAAAAAATGGGCATTCCACGGGGCGCCAGTTTTCTAGATTTTGAAGAAATTTTTTTCTCAATTTGAGAGACCCCTGACAGCAACAAATTCAATTCCGAAAGTTTTATTTAAAATAATAAATTATTTTATTCAAAATTTGAAAAAAATATGATAAAAGTAAGTTATTTTTATGAATATCATATTGATCGTCGCGCTATGCCCCTGGGGGTTAGATGACACATGTTAATTTCTTCCAATTGGCTAATTTTAGTCGTTTCACTAGATCACTTTCATTTTGCGGGATAAATAAAAAAACAGAGTTTCAAATAAATAAATTGAAAATTAAGTATGGATGTCCTAACAATGCTAGACCTACGATTTTGCTCTCGATCAAAAAACGATTTCAGTTGTCGGTTATGCAAAAGTGGAAATTTTCCGAGAGACGATTCACTAGAGTTTTTTGATCATTTAGTGGCCAAACACAATTACGAAGTAAATCTCGACCCATTTGAATTACGTAATTTTGAGAAAAATGTCTCCCAAAGCAAAGAAAACCTGTCCCAGATGTCGATTATACAAGAAATGATTAAAGGGGTGTGGTTATNTTTACGTAGGTTCGGTTCGCTTTGAACTCAGATGAACAGTATAAACACTTCTAAGAGATAAAAATCTTACATCACAAGATTTGTTTTTGTGAAAAAATTATGATGAAAGTAAGTTATTTTTATGAATATCATATTGATCGTCGCGCTCTTCCCCTAGGGGTTAGATGACACAAGTGAATTTCTTCCAATTGGCCAATTTTAGTCGTTTCACTAGATCACTTTCATTTTGCGGGATAAATAAAAAAAACAGAGTTTCAAATAAATAAATTGAAAATTAAGTATGGATGTCCTAACAATGTTAGACCTACGATTTTGCTCTCGATCAAAGAATGATTTCAGTTGTCGGTTATGCAAAAGTGGAAATTTTCCGAGAGACGATTCACTAGAGTTTTTTGATCATTTAGTGGCCAAACACAATTACGAAGTAAATCTCGACCCATTTGAATTACGTAATTTTGAGAAAAATGTCTCCCAAAGCAAAGAAAACCTGTCCCAGATGTCGATTATACAAGAAATGATTAAAGGGGTGTGGTTATAAGGTCAAGGTACAAATTTAACTTAATAACCCAATTAATAACCTGTCCGTACATTTGAGGAAATTTTAATAAAAGCATGCCTTTTTCAAGAAAAGTGTGTAAAATCATGGCATTTTCTAGCTGAAAGTTAAAAAAACAGTTGGTCTCCTTTTCAAAAAAAACCTATGGTAGTTTTTTTGGTTGCCCAAAAAAGCGAAATCGATTTTTCGGGAGTTAAAATTATCGGAATGAAACAGTTCAAAAAGCAAATAATAGCTTCATTCGATTGTTAATCGTCAGACATGGCCCGATTTTTAATCGTTAAATCTTAGAGTACCTGAGAATATTAACCGCAAACCACCTCAATTTTCGTAATGGATTGTTCAGTATCTCGCATCGTGAAAATACGCCAATATGAAGATATAGATTTTTGCTCGTGCGTCACATCGTGTGATACTGAAAAATGCATTACGAAAATTGAGGGGGTTTGCGGTAAATATTCTCACGTGCTCTAAGAGTTAAAGATTAAAAGTCTAGCCATGTCTGACAATTAACAATCGACTGAAGCTATTTTTTGCTTTTTGAATTGTTTCATTCCGATAATTTTAACCCCCGAAAAATCAATTTCGCGTTTTTTGCAACCTAAAAAAATACCTATGGTGACCATAGTATGGTTCACCTTTTTTAACCTGCAGGTAGAAAAATCCATGATATTATGCATTTTCAGATTCAGAGGCTGTACTGAGTACATAAGCTTGGCTTAGCGTATCTTGGTTTATGTAAGCCACAAATACATACTGGCTTAGCTTGGCTTACTAAAAATAGGCTAAGCCAAAATAACGTTTTGGCCTAGCTTTCTTTTGGTAAGCCAAAAATTGCATTAGTTTAGCATAACTTTGTTTGACATAAGCCAAGGTAAGCCATGACTCATGGGCCATGACATTTATAAGTCGCGTGCCGAGCCCTGGCCCTGATCACACCCCCTGTAAAGTTTGTCTGGAAAACATAAAACAAATCCAGACTGATGTCGACAAAAATATTTCAAATTCTCAAAGTAACACACAAGATAAACCAACACCAAATGCGGTAAATTCCGAGAGTTTCGCCGTCGAATCGATTTCCGATGATACATGTATTGTTATCAAGCAAGAAGGAGACGATGGCGATGTCGNTTTATAATGTTGAAATTTAACCCCATACCCGTTTACATACCCGTTGTTAACCAACAAACTCTTAAGATAATCTTGAAAATTGTACCCGGTAACTAACATTACGCCGACTAAACAAATACAGTTGATGCGCCCACAACGCCACGCGACAGAACGCAACTTTTTATGATAGTTTACATGGTTTTTCTTGTCATGTAAAAAAACACCAAAGATCGAAAAATCTGAAGAAATACTAGTAGATGATAGAACAAGAGGAGTCGTCACTTTAATAACAGCCTCACAAAGGGGATACCCAAATTTTCATGTTACATATGAAGATACAACCCGAATTTTTAACTTGAGTAAAATTGGTCGAGCCAAGATTTATCTAAAGTGTAAAAAGAAACGGTTAAACTTACTCCTGAACGTAATGTTTGTTATTTTATTCCCTTTCTTTTATTAAGGCGACAATTCTTAAACCAAAACACAAAAAAATTCCACATGTCATTCATTGTCAATTGACTCTTGAAGTATGAAAAAAAATGTTCCGCGAAACGACAGTACCAATTGAAGCCTTGTACAATGAGTTATTTTTTTTATATCTGGCTAATGTTCTCGCGCGAGAACCGTAGGTTTATAACATCGATTAAGGCTGAATTTGGGACGCAATTGGCGAAATAAAAAAAGAGGCGGCCTTGGAAGAGGTAGACGTATTTTTCAATACGCGAACATTTAATTTGGTTGACCTCTAACCAATCACGTAAATGTAAAATGAGATGACCTCTTCCATGGCCGCCTCTTTTTTATTTCGCCAATTGCGTCCCAAATTCAGCCTTAATCGATTTTATAGCCAAAAAAATTTAAAATAAAAATTTTTGGACTACGTCATCAAAATTGCCGATAAATTTCAAGTTTTAGTAATATAATTACTATTTGTATATGTTGATCAAAAATCTACCACACCAAAAACTCAAAACTCGAAACTTAAGCTCAAAACTAAAACCTAGTTACACAACTCGAGCCCAACAAGTAAGGACTGCATAAAAAAAATATTGATAAATTAACCAATCAAAGTCATTTGGTCGGTCGCAATGTCCTGCCAGGGCAGCTATAGTACCCAAAGATGGAATTATTGGTCCAAAAATTGGTTCAAAGATGGGTCAATTTTTGGATATAAAAAATCTAGCAAATTTCGAGTTGACATCGTATGATACTTTCATAGAGACAGCAGAAGAGCACACTTGTGGGGATGGAGAATCGGCCAATCGTTGTAAAATGGCCATTGCAAATTAAAAAAAAAATATCCCACGGCGGTCCTGATATTGACCGGTCATGCCAAAATAACGTTCTGGGGTTAAAAAATATCATCAAATAACAAATCATGGAAATAAATGTGCTACTAAAACTAGGACGCATTTTGGTTGAGTAATTTACAATTTACTTATTCGCTAACTTTTTGTTGCATCCTCCAAAATTACAGTGAAAATTGACTAAAAATCAATAATTTGACCTATTTTCGGGCATTTTTCCAAAATTTGGTTCTGACCAAAATCTGCGCTTTGGTCGACTGTATCAGGGTTGTAAATTTGGACAAAATTTGCGTAGGATTAGCGTTGGGTAGGAGTTCTGGCGGGCCTACGTTGCCAATTCTCATGCGACTTTGAGATTTTCTTATGAAAACCTCAAAAAACGCATAAAAAGTTGACAAAAATTATTTAAACTCTAGATATCGTGTTTTTCGTTTGGCCAAAAACCATGCCTTTTTCCGAATTTATCACGTGACCCGTTGAACTTGGCGCAAAACTGACCTCGGTCCCTATATTCTACTTTTTGATTCTTGGTACAATGGCCAAAACAGTTTTTTTTTCGAGAATTTGACCTGTCCATTTCTTTTTTTTTTCATATGCAGAACTTCGATAACTATACAGTTAAAATTAACATGATTTTGTTAAAAAAACTTATGTTAGACCGATAATGGAATAAAATAATTCATATGAAAAAGGCGCATTCACGTTAGCGTTGGGTTGGCGTTGGGGCAAGACTGAGAATTCACGTTGGCCCCAACCCAACGCCCCTACGCAATTTTGACAAGCCTGGACTGTATTCCCCATCTCACTCCTGATTTTGTCTCGTTTGTAAAAAAAAAATACATCACCGAGATTAGCTCATTCCGAGCTGTCGAACTGTATAAAACAACATATGAAAAAATGTAAAATAAAATAAAAAAAATACGTTAATTTACGTTATGTCATGTTTTGGAGTGGGGTACTTTAGAAAAATTATGGTGAAGGGTACTTTCATTTGTGGTCGCGAAAAAAATCCGTTTATGAGTACTTTCGCGACCACACCATTTGGTCGCGAATTGTTGTTCAAAGAATTGTACTCATAAACGGGGACTCATAAACGTAATTTTTCTATAGTCACTTTCCCCATCGATACTTTCAACATTTTTTTTTTGGGGATTTTAGTTTAACCTATCAAAGAAAGATTGTCATGTAAAAGGGGCGATCGAACCAAAACCTGGCCTAATTGTTGGCAAAATTGTGGGTCCAAATACTAGAACAACGGGTCAATTTATTGACAAAACAAATCCTGCTAACTACGAATTGTCATCATATGACCTTTATTCGTTTGTCGAAAATGGAGAACACACTTGCTTTCGTGAACATTTGAATCCTTTAATGAATCCGATGAAGATGGAAGCGATTGAATATTATGGTATGGAAAGGATTGTTTCAATTTAAAGGGCTGATTTTTTCGTTTTTTTTTCCAAAAGTTCGGGACCTTAGCAAAGGGATCTCAAAAACTGCCGCAAGTGGTTGATCCAAATACACCGCTTGCACATTTATCTGGCAGTTTGACCAAAAATAAATCTGTGGCATAACTGAACAGGGTATAATTTTGTGGTAGGGACAGGAATTGCTGGTAAAGGTACTGTACTACGTACTGCGTAGGTGGACTAGCTTAAAAAATACTGCCGGATAAGAGTTCAAGCGGGCAAACCGGTTAAGTCTAGGCGGTTCAAGTGTTTTCGCGTTTACTAACGTCTAAAAAACTACCTAAACAATTGTTGAAAAAAAAAAAAATAAAAAAACTTTTCTAGGCGAGACTAAGCTAATTTGAGTATCGCAGTGATTTTCAAACGCGAAAAAATAAATAAATAATGTTACCACTTTTTGGTAACGTTACTTGACAGCACGTCTGAGGTCTATGTGGCCGGTCATTGGCCTAGTTGAGATTAAAAAAATCTCGAAATTTTTTTTTTGGCTGAAAACGTCAATATAGGGTAAATCGATGCTAAAAAACACTTTGGCAAAAACAGTTTTTCGTTTTAACCCTTTTTTCATCCCTTTTTTGATGCCTGAAGGGTGCGTTTGGGACCCTTCTTGGGAACCGCCTACAGGGAGTTCTGTACATCATAAAAAGCTCATCATGCGTTTAAAAGTTGCGTCTGTATGTCTAGATTGGCGCATTTTTTTGGTTCAACACATGTTGTTGTTGTAGAATTCGAGATTTCAACGTTTTTGTATGTCAACCTTTTTTAAGAAGGCTGTTTTGGGAACCTCCTACAGAAAGTTCCCGACATCGGAAAAAGCTCATCTTTGCTTTAAACGATGTGTCTGAGTGTCTAGATTGGCGCAAATTTTTGGTTCAGCATATGTTGTTGTTGTAGAATTCGAGATTTTTACACCTTTACATGTCGCATTTTCTATGAAAATGTGAAAATATGAAAGGAGAGAGAAGAAAAAAAAGAAGGGCGAAACGTGGGTTTCGATCTTCGCACCTTTGGATTCCAAGGCCGGCGCGCTATCCATTACGCCGTAAGACATTTGATTGCTAACAGTTTTAACTTA
>SCLG01000144.1:260954-279102 GCA_004367875.1 Oikopleura albicans
TGAACAACCCAACCCCGATGAGATTCAATCGGAAAAGGCCAATCCCGAAATGGTCGACCATTTTGAAGTCCAAGGGCTTTCAGATGATATCAAGCAAGAAAGTGGCGACATTTTGGCCAAAAACGGCTTGCGAAAGCGGAAACAAACCGAGGAAAGCACCATTGAGGAAATCTTTGAGGTCAATCGAGCCTTTATCAGAGGTGATTTCGATGAATCACCCGAAAAAAGCGATCACAAAAAGTTGAAGGCCGATAAAGGTCAATTAGAGGTCATTGAACCAGCCGAGTCGAGTGATTCAACTGTTGAACGTTTTCATAAACTGCCCCTAGTGCCATCCCAGCTCCCGGAGCCGACTGGCCATCGTTTGCGGATTTTGTGTAGATTATGCCCAGCTGTACGAGAGGGTGGCCAACGGACCAGTCTAGTCTGCGATGCCTGTCGAAAATCTGTTTGTTGGCCGCTGCATTGTGATCAGATGACTTTTTGCACACCCTGTCGCGAGGTGGCTAACAGTGATTTGAGTAAAATTCTGAATGAAGCTGGAACTACTTTTTCAACCTCGCTCGAAACGCTCCCCTTGGTGTCAGTAAAGATCGCGTTGCACAATTTCAAAACGCAACTGCCCCGTTTAGTATGTAAGCTCTGTCCCAAGCAACGAAGAGGCGGAAAACGGACACGTAGCGCCTGTGTATCTTGTGGAATACATGTATGTAACTTACACTCGAAATTATACACATTCTGTAAACCGTGCCACGCTTTGGATACCAGTACACCCTGACGTAATTACGACTGGCCAATGGATTTTTTTTTTGTGCTGATTTTCCAATTTGTAAGTTTTGACCAGTTGGTTATTTCATGCAATTTGTGTCCTGTCTTAAAAATTGTTTGTGCGGAGAATTTGAAAATAAAAAAAACTGAAATAAAAAAAATCGTATCGTAATATTTGCAAACCAAATATGAAAATCTATGCTGAAGACACACCCATTTGGAGTTATCTAGCCGCTTTACCCATTAGTGTTGTATACACGAGGTACTAGGTAAGGTCCTTTTTTCTGCCAACCTGTACAAGATAGCATGCCTTTCTATGTTAAATACCTACGCAGATATCAAACCGGTATTCATGGAAAAAGTTAATGTCGTTCAAAAATGAGGCTGTCGCAAAATTATAATATTATTAAAATAAAATATTATTAAAATAAAATATTGGTACAGTCCCTAATCTCATAAGGGACGCTCCCATAACGGACGTTTGTCCCATGACGGAGACTTTTTCAGGCAAAAAAGTGATTACCCCATAACGGACGATATTTGTGTTACAATTTGTGTAAGTATTTTATGTTCGAGAACTGAAAACGTCCCCTATGGGATTACGGATTGTATAAATTTGTAAAGGTATATAATTATTACACAAGGTCCGTTTACTTTGATCGTTCATTTCAGGTTTAGTCGTGTGTTTGATTGAACACCCGAGTGCAGCCGTGCTCCTATTGGCCCGTCTCTTTGCCAATTCGGAGTTCATCCAATAGGAAGTGTCTTGTGCAACATTTTAGGCGATGAGTTAAGCAAGAAATATTAATAACTTGCAATTCAGGCAATACTCCGAATAGAGATACAGTCCTTAACCATTTATCGGACGCTTTTTTGGCCAAAAAGGGGTCATTCTAATAAAAAAAAATGACCTCTTTTGTGACGATGCTCATTTATCGGACGCTATTTTCGAGAACCGAAAACGTCCGATAAATGGTTAAGGACTGTACTCGAAATAAGGAAGTTTTATTATGAAAGTTTTATCATAATAAGAACGTTTTCGAAGCTTTCCAACAAAACCTCCAAAAATGAACACTTTAGCCTAAAGACTGTCTTTAGGACAATGAACGTCAATAGGGACTACTAATAAGGAGTAATGACTGTAGTGCATAATTTACAGACAGTAAAATGTAATAAGATTCCATATAATTTTAGGTATAGTTTTGGTGCCGTACAAACCTTACTATTACTTCGTACGTATCAAAAATAAATGTGTAATTAGAAAAGTTGTTTTGTTTGAACCCGCAAAGAGTGGCAGTAACAATTGACCATCAGATCTTAACTCCCAGAAGTCCATGTGATCAAATCTGATTACACCGCTTTAATTCTTGTAAAATTTGGATGATTGTCGGTCCGGATCAAAAATCGCTGACAGACGGGTCAAATTAAATTTCAAGACGCAAATTTTTCGAAAAAACGGAGGAAAAATATGGAGTAAATAAGGACAATTTTGGTTTAAAATGTTATAGGGAGGTCTGGTTATAAGGTCAAGCCCCAAAAAAATGACTTGACCTTAATGCACTCCAAAAAATGACTT
Source organism: Oikopleura albicans (assembly GCA_004367875.1). Taxonomy (NCBI): domain Eukaryota; kingdom Metazoa; phylum Chordata; class Appendicularia; order Copelata; family Oikopleuridae; genus Oikopleura; species Oikopleura albicans. The sequence continues at coordinate 263,299 of SCLG01000144.1, forward strand.
GACCAAAAAAGTCCAAAAAGATATGATTTCTATAAAAAAAATTATTACCCGTGTTTTACCCGTGACGAATTTTCTAATTGACCCGTACACCACCTAACCTGCTATCTGAACACTAGAAAAATCATAAAAAGTGAACAACTCAATTTCGAAAAACAATTATGTAGGGCACTTGGTAAGATAATTGAAAATTGGTGAGTCAGTGGTGGTAGGATAACTAGTTACACGCTTTTAGACTAAAAGTTTTAGTCAGATCTTTTTGACCAAAAATATTAAATATGTACAATTGGAAACTCCTTGTGTGCAAAAAAAAAATACTAAAAAAATGAACATACAGAAGGATTTTTTCAAAACATCAACCTGGAAAAAGTGCACATCGAGAAGTTTATTTAAAAAAAAAATGATCTGAAAAAAGTGCACATCGAGAGGTATTTACAAATTTTCGTGAAAAAGTGCACATCGAGAGTGACATGTACATCGAGAGAGTGCACATCGAGAGACCCCTGACTGTAGTAGGTGTATAAGTGTTTTATTTCATAATTTGTCTATGGGCCATAATTTATGGCTCTTACTATTTAAGTCAAAATAACGGTGCTTTTGTCATTTGTCTTCATTTGTCACATATTGCTACTGATTTATTAGATTCAAAGCGAAAACTAAAAAAATAACGAAGTTAATATAGCGGCGCAGGGGGTAAATACATACGTAATTCGCGTATGAAATTCTATAGTCTAATTCCGTTGTCCTTTTTTATTTATCATAATAACACACATAATAATTTTCGCGAGAGTCATAGAATACCGTTTACAACATATTCTATGTTTTCAACTATCTTTTATATATTTATATTGTCAGGAAAAGGAACAATTTACAATTCATTATTTTTTATGATAACGGCGTAGGGGGTGATATTGAGTTGTCATTATTTTCTCAAAAAATAAATGAAAACTAGGGTGTTAAATTGGCAACACGGAGACATTTTTCATAAAAAACAGAAACTAGAAAATAAGAAACAAAGAGTAAGAAAGTATTATTTCAGCATGGTTGATTTTTCGGGTTTAGGAGGGGTCAGTCGATTTGTTTACAAAGTGTACATTCGGGGAAACCGCTATAAAATCCGTTCTACAAAAGCAATTGTATCAATTTTTGTGTTGTATTATAAGAACAAAGGTTCTTCTTCAACACAGATGTGTTTTTATTGTCCTTATTGTCACAGTAGAACGTCCACTAGAACTTGAACTTCGCAAAACCTAAAACAAAGACCCGCCAATCACGTGAAAACTGTTGGTGGTATTGACTTCATTTTTTTGTGAAATCTTTCAATTACAATGATGAAAATTATTATGAAGCGTTTTTGTTTAATTTTAATTTTTGCACAAAAAAAAAATTCGAAAAACACTAAACGTAAATTTTTTTTTTACTTCGTGACCTCGAAATTGAACAAAAGAAAAAAGATATTAAAAATAACGCTTCATAATAATCTCCGCTACATATTTCTCCATAATAGCCCGAAAAAATTTAATCGATAGCATTAACAGTACTTACGTGATTGACGACAATTCAAATGAGTTCAACATAAAAATTCACATTTTAGCGAAAAAAGTGTGTTATACGTTATGATTCGGAGTAAACTTTGCAACCAAATTACGTTTTGCCATATCGTGGAACATTGTAGATTGCCATCATGAACAATTTAGACATTAAAAAACAAGTTAACAATATGTTTTCTTAAAATGCGTATGAGCAATTTTATAAAATCAAACTTTGATCGGGATTTTCAAACGTCAAAATTTCTAAAATTTGATGATCGAATAAACTTGACCTTACTTGATAACAATAGCCAACACCTTAAATTGTAATAAAAACATCAAATGTGTGACAAAAATGGATTTTACTGGTTTTCGGATTCAGTTTGTAAACAAATCGACTGACCCCTCCTTAAATTTTAGGTTTAGGGGTTAATTTTTGGGTATGAAAATTACGAGCATTTGGTAGTTAATTAATATATCCCTTAGTTCGTTTTTATAAAGCATTACTAGTTAAGGAATAAACGCCCGTGAAAGGGGCCGGTGGCCAGATCTAGCCACGGTGGCGCAGGACAGTTAATGGGCAAAAATTAACCTTAGTGAAAACTCACTTGACCTTCTGGTGGTCAAAAAACCTTGAGTATTTGTCAATCTAATATGTTTTTTGTGATTTTTTGAAATTATAGAAAAAGCAAAGCCATCATGGTTAACTCTCAGGGGGAAGTAGTTTTTGGGAACCCGTAGGGGGAAATGTGTGTATATATACACACACTGGAAAAAATCACAATAATTCGCAATAATTCAAAAAAAAAACTGGTAAAGCCAAGTTGTAGAGCTCGTCAAACTACGTCGATCTGACTATTCCGAAATTGATTTGGGCCACCAGGGCCCCCTAGAGAGCTGTTTGAAATCTTCAACCTACGCAAAAAATAACACCGCCAATCGAATTTTCTCGAAAAGTTGAGGGGGGTCACCAATACCCGTTTTGCAGGCCCCGTAGGGCAAACCATATGCCTTAAATCGACGAAAAAACAAGTTGTGTGTATATATACACACACTTCCCCCTAGGAGTTAACTACCAAATATTTTTGTACATTTAAATGAGAAACGGAGGATTTTATTTCTTCGTGAATTTTAATCGATATCCTGTATCGGACAAGATATAATCGTTTTCGTCCAATTTACTCCAGTTGATCGGAAAAGGGGCAATAGATTGTCCATTTTGGTCCATTTCGGTCATTTTATTTCTAATTTCGACTTCGGACGTTTTAAAGTCCACCGGTCCTTGACGGAGAACGTGATGTTGATGGGCTGTTAATCGATTTTTTGGAATTTTTATGATCGGGTTGTTTTTATAGCTGTTTTTGCAGTAGAAAAAATCCGCATCGATTTTGACCAGAAGGACCGTATGGGTTATGGATGCTCCCAAACGCTCAACAACAACTATCGTATTTTCCTAAAAATGCATGGTTATGTATTCGCTCAAAAAAGTTTATTTAGACCCTTCTAAGGGTTTCTAGGTCCAAAAGTAATTTATTTTAGACAAAAAAATGTAAAGATATATTTTTATAGAAGAAAAAGTAGTAGCACAAAAAAAGTAATAAAAGATATGATTTATCTCGAAATAAAACTGACTTGACCACTTTTCTTTTGTGGCGAAAGGTTAATCCGCCGAAATTCTCTCCTATTGAGGACTGTCATTGGTCAGAAATGAAGAAATTTCGGCGGATTAACCTTTCGCCACAAAAAGAAAAGAGGTCAAGTCAGACGGCCTACAATACTGACTTGGCCTTAATTATTCTGGTATATAAATTATACCATTTATTATTATAATAATTGACATATATATCAGATTTTAAATAAAAGATAAAGATTTTGTCTAGTCAATAAAAAACGAAATTTACGGTAATTTAAAAATGATGTCAAATTTTGAACTAGATACTTTGATTTATTAAGAAAAAAAACCTGAAAGAATTCAGTACCGGCCCGAAACCACACCTTCTTTTCAGGCAAATAATGTTCTAGAACATGTTCCAGAGCAGGCGAATTTGGATGTTTCACTTCCTCACACGTTAATTCCACATTTTCAATGTCAATTTTGAGTTTTTGAAGAAGTTCTCGAACGGGAAAAATGCGTTTCCACCCTTCAGCTTCGAACACGGTTCGGTTAACCAGGCGTCGAACAACCATAGACAGAAATGCCGACTGATTGGTAAGGTCACCCTGGAAGCTTCTGGGGTTCACACATCCGATAAAAACAGCGAACATTTTACTGAAGGAATATTTGGGAAACATTTTAGAGGCCGAATTTTCCATGGCTTCAATCTCGGCGTCAATTTCGACCTTTTCTTCAGCAGGCTTCAAATCCCGATTGAAAACTTTTTGGATGAAGTTGAGCGCGCGTGTCGCGTTTTTAGCATTTTTTAGTTTCTTTTCGATTAATTCAAAAAGCGCGTTTCGAAATGCAGAAATTGTGGCATAAGAGTGGCATAAATGAGTCACATCCTGGTCGTGGAAATGAGTAATGTCCATAGATTGACCCAAAGTTGGTTGAAAAGACTCGAAGAATTTTTCCATTTGGGTGAGAACGTCGACTGAAGCCTGGGTATTTTCGGATACCTCGAAGTTTTCCGAAATCGACGAAAAATTATCGATATTAATCTTCATTAATGAGGTTCGACCTAATGTTAGAGGTTCCAAACTTGATTCATCGAAATCTTTCAAATCCATTCGTTGTTTTGGATCGGCCTTAAAATGTTTTCAGTCTGAGAAATATAGTTACTGTTTCAATCAATTTTTTGAAATTCGTTAGACTTCAAAAATTACGCAACACCTATTTTCATTTATCTTTCATTTAATACAAAAACATACGTATAATACGTAATTTGCGTAATGGCAAGCTTCAATTAAAACCCGAAATCTCGAAAATTTTCGAAATCGCTGAAAATTCGTATATGGGGGTAAAATGGGGTGAAAAAACCGTTAACGTGCTCGGTTTTTCGTTTTTTCCTCTTTTTCATCCCTTTTTGGAACATCAAAAGTTCGAAAATCGCGATTTTTGTTACCGCTGGTAAANTTCATACTGCCGTACCACCTCCGACTTGTGCTCTATCGTTTGCAATTAAAATCAGACTTTTATTGTGTAAGCTTAAGATTTACCAGCGGTAACAAAAATCGCGATTTTCGAACTTTTGATGTTCCAAAAAGGGATGAAAAAGAGGAAAAAACGAAAAACCGAGCACGTTAACGGTTTTTTCACCCCATTTTACCCCCATATACGAATTTTCAGCGATTTCGAAAATTTTCGAGATTTCGGGTTTTAATTGAAGCTTGCCAATATGCGCATGTTACGTAATGCCTATTTGCAGTTATTTTTCATCGCCTACGCGATTTCAACCATACGCCTGCACAATGTACGTTTATACCGTATGATAGGGCTGCAAGGCTTTGAGCAATTTTCCTATGATTTTTAACGTTATTATGACGTCATCGTTGCAATCATAGAGTTATCATTATAAAAATTTGCAGGACATGGTGACACCAACAATATGACTCATAGAGCGTAAAATCTCTCAAGATAAGGGATTTTTGACATGATATGGTCTGTAAAAATATGGACGCAAGGACTATAAAATTAAGTTTTCAAAAGAATATCACATTATAAACTTACATGTAAGAGGTTTTCGAGTGAGAATCGCCCTTTTTTGAACATCATCAAATTTTGGTCCAAAATCGACATATCTTCGGAAATTGGTTGCGCTATTAAATTCCAACCCAAATTCCATCCGAAAATAATCAAAATTACGACTTTTGCGAAAGAATAGTTGTCACTTCTAATTGACGGTTTTCCGGCGAATTGTTCCGGTGAACCGAATCCCGGTGTCCCAGATTGACCTTCAAGTTCATCCTTATTGGTGGAGATGCCAAAGTCGCTCAGTACGAAATCAAGGGTTTTAGAGTTTTTTGAACTCCGAATTTGACTCTTATCGGTGTTCATCAATATATTGGAAGGTTTAATATCCAGATGGCAGAAATCCGCACTTTGGATATAAATTAACACTTGTTTTAACTCTGACACGAGTCTAATCCTGGTCTCTTCCGCGGGCGTGTATTTTTTCAAATATACCCAGAGGTTAGAATTATAAAACTCCATAACCGCCGCATGGTGGATCTCTTCCCCAAAAAACTGAAATCTTGAATCCAAATGTTTAATAATATTCTCGTTATTAAGGGAAACCACAGTGACGAGTTCTACAGGGCGACGGGATTTCTTGATATTTTGAGAGTTAACCAAATAAACTTCTGGTAGCGTTTGAATTTTCTTTTTATCTGGTGCAACTTTGACTGCTCTTTTCTTTTTCGCCTCCCAGTGGCTAAAAACAACCGCTTCACCGCCTACACCCAAAACACGCGACATGTCGAACTCAATCTCACACAGGGTTTTTAGCTTTTCAAGAAGGAACTGCTCAATATGTCTTGACAGATCATCAGTGTCCCATTTTACACCAATAGCGGGAGTCGACTTGAAATGCAATTTTTTAATTTTAATTTTAGGGGTATTGAAGTCGAAATCCCAGTTTTCAATATTGAGGAATGCTTTGAAAAAATGTTTTTTTATTTTAAATATATACAGGGGTCTGGTTAAAAGGTCAAGCCCCAAAAAATGACTTGACCTTAATGCAATTATTAAGGGAACTGACCGGGATGACAAAATAGAGCAGCCGTCCGAAAAGCTGCAGGATGGACCTTAAAATTACAAGGAGGGTGGGTTATGAGGTAAAGGTCTAAAAAACTGACTTAACCTTAATGCACTTTGAAAAAACTGACTTGACCTTATAACCAACCAGAATTTTTTTCCACAATAGGTCTTCATACACAAAAAAACGTAAAAGGACATGATTGTAAAGATTATTTTCCCAAAAAGCATGCTAATTAAAAAAAATTGACTTGACCTTAGTGCCTGAAAAAATTGACTTGACCCTAGTGCTAAAAAAACTGACTTGACCTTATAACGGCACAAATGGCTGACCTTATAACCAAGCCCCCTGTAAACTAAATTCATTTTAAAAACTTTAACTAAAAAAAATTTTAAAAGACTACAGGCGATGTTAGTTATAAATTAGAAGACTAAGGTCTGGAAACTGAATCGACCTCAAATGCATCTTTAAAAACCGACTTAAGCTTAGTGCAAAAAAGGTCGGAAAAGCCCAAAAAGACATGATTAAGCCAAACAAGGAGATCTTGACCTAAAAGAGTCAAAAAATACAGCGGTCGAAATGACTGACCTTATAAAAAACAATGACCTTCCTAAATAAACGTGCGTTACGAGACCTTGTCCCTCATTTGGACGAGTATTATTTTTTTTGGATAAAAAGGACCCTTATTTAACAATTGTTTCTTCCCTTATTAAGGGTCCCTTATCAGTGATAAATTGTCAAGCCTCCATATCACGCCCTCGCCCTGTATAATTGAAATACTTACTTTTAATTGGTTATTTTCAACTTTCAAAGTGAACTTTTTGGCGACGCCTTTTTGTTTGAAAAAACTCGCCAAAAATGACCATCCTCTGCCAAAATAATATCGCCATAAAAGTGGCTCCGGCAAATTGTACAGATTTCCAAAAACCGTTTTCATTGGTCCACTGATGTCAACTTCAAATTTGACGCAAAGTTTTTGAAATTCCGGAAAATTAGGCTTAATTTCTCGAACCAAATTGTTTTCTTTTATGAACTCAAATTGACCTCTAATTGTTGTTTCACGATTTTCGTCATTTTTGCATTTCTCCAGGAGTTTTTCTGCTAAAGACCGAGAAATGTGGAACACTTTAATAACAAACCACAGAGATCCATGTTCATAGATGTCATTTTTTTCACATATTTCAACGAGAGTTGAAATTCGAGAATCATTAAGATCTTTTTCGGACAGTTTCGACAATTCCTTCGTCACCAACTTCTCACTTTTCAGGATATTCACAAGGATTTCAACTCCATTGATTGTGAGGGTATTTATATTACCCTTTTCCTCCGCCGAAATTGCGATGTCTAAGACTGATGTTTCCCAGCTGGTTAATAATCTGGCCGCCATTTTTGTTCCAATATGATCAGTGATATATTTAATAAAACCATATCTTTCGTAAACCACCAACATGGCCATTGCCCGCTCTGCTTCGTCAGGATTCTTTTGGTCCATTCTCTCTGTAAGTACCCGGCGGTGCTTCCTAGCTGCCCAGTAATATGCCGTCATTCCAAACGAACCAACCCAATCCCCTGTCGCTCCCATCTCCAACAATTCTTCAAAATCATTCAAATTTCTATAAACCATCACATCAAACAACTTGTAATCCTTCTCCTTCTGCTCTTCCGTTTTTGTTTTTTCATCTTCCTTCCAATCCAGGACCCATGGCTTCGATCCGACCAATTTTTTTAATTTTTCGAACATTTCATCTTCTGTTTTGAAGGGCGAGTTTTTGTCTTTTTCAATCGGCATTTTCTCTAAATATTCGACTAAATTTAACTCTCAAACAATGACCAATGCAAAAGTGGTGTAAACTGAACTGAGAGTTTTCAAATACACCAGATGTACCTTTATCTTTTGTTGTCTTTATCTTGGTAATTTGAGCCTATTTTCCATTATCTTGGTTCATTTTGGCGAAATTTCGTCCGATGAAACCAGGCCGACATTCACATTTAGCGTTATTAAAGCGTTTATTCCAAAAGAATGTTCCTCGATTACTTCAAGTTCAGTTGCAAACAACACGTACAAAAATTGATAATGACTTAATTATAATTTTTTTCCGAACACTATTATTTAAACGGTGGCCCAAAACTATGGTCCCTGCCAATACAAAAATAACGTTATTTTGGTCAATTTTTTTGTGAATTTTTTTTTGTGATACTATAGCCCCGCGAGCCACATTCTGTGCAACGCGACATACGATTTATGTCTATGGCCCCGCGGGTTATAAGCTCGTAATTTACACACACAAAATGGGACTATAGTCCTTGGAACATAAAAGTTATGAAAATAATATTTATGAAAGAAATTAACGGTAATTATGTAGAAATTAACGGTAATTGTGAGTTAAAGACTATGAAACATTGAATATTTTCAAAGTATATCATATATCTCAAAGGATATCAAAAAATCGTAACGATTTTGAGTCATGACGTCATTTCGTAACGATTTTGAGGTAGGGACTGTAGTATAAATTTGCTAATTTTCGCATACGGTCCTTATTTACCGTTTCCGGTTCTCAAAAACCAGCCTTTATGGGAGGGCCTCCTATGGGAATAATGAGTGTATGGACTTTTATATACATATATACGGGCAGCTAATAACCTGTTAGAAATTAGCAAAACAGAGAAAAAAAACTAAATTTTGGTTCTCCTCCGTTAGCTTCAAGTCCCTCGAAAATTATACAACACCAAATTGTGCTATACAATCTCCAGACTTTGGGTATTTAACCGCGGAAAAAATCCGGAAAACGTCGGAACGTCATCAATCAGGCGATAATCGCTAATTTAGAGATGTTTGTCCGAAATAGTATTACAGTCCCTCAACCAAATAGGTAACACCCAAATAGGTAACAAATGACGTAATTACCCAAATAGGTAACAACTTTTATAAGTCAAGATTTTTTTATAAGAAACAATAAATATTTTTTTATTCAAGACCCACACTAAAATGGGTTTTCCGTTCCCGATACATACAAGCTACTACTATGTATATATAATATCAAAAATTCCATTTTAAAGCTTAGAAAACCTAAGTACCCAATTAGGTAACAAGTACCCAAATAGGTAACAAGTACCCAAATAGGTAACACAATTTTCAGAACGATGTTGTTACCTATTTGGGTGAGGGACTGTATTGAAATAAATATTAAATGAAAGTTGTTTCACTGTTAATCCTGATGCAGGCTTCTTTATCGTAGAGAACTTGCTGATTCACTAAACAAGTTTTATTAGTAAAATAAATAGAAAACGCCAAAACTTGTAAAACGACAAAATAGGATAAGCAAGAATTTGAGAGAAACGAAAATGCGTGCTTATCATACTTTGCGGTTTCGAAGAGCGGCGCCATTCGCCGAGAACACGCCACGTGAATGGGAGGATGTCCAATAATAACTACTATCCCTACAACTCTATAATCGGAGCCTAATCATTGGCCTAGAGCACTTCATGTGAATAGGGCTATGTCCAATAACAATCTCCCTACAACTTATATATAACCTGGGCCTAATCATTTATACATTACTTTTTACATTACTTATTTTAGTAAATTAAGTTGTATAATTTGATCAAATTGTACCTGGAAATTATTTACCCGCCCAGGACATTCTGTGAATGACCTTTCCCGCCCCCTTCATCTTATATAATTCCCCAACATTCGACCATGAGGGGGGCGTTTTACGGTCAGCAGTGTAAAAAAACGGAAGTTGGAGAAAATTAAAAATAGTTGCTTCGACTGTTCTTTTTACTGCTTTTTTTCATTTTCTTAAACAGGCATGATTATGTGCCAAAAAATGGGACCCTAGTACAAAAAACCTTATCCTTCATAGTTATGAGTCATAACGCATGGCCTTTTAACGGCCCAAATCCCCTTTACAAAACTAACTGCAGAGGCGCCCAGAAAAGTCGTAGTTCATATATGTTAAAAATAAATAAACAAAATAATGTGATGAGTTAATAATGATCCAAACAAAAAACATTTCTCTTCGTAAGCTTATAAAATGGCTCAATCTAATTTGGGCAATAGTCCATGAATCATAAAACAAAATTGAAAATGTTATGAAGACCTCATTGATTCGACTTCCCACAAAATGACAAAATAAATGAGTCATAATGGTACTCCACATTTAAGATTCCGTTTGCGTAAAAATTTTGTTTTATACCTGATAAATCGTCTGGTTATATCGCGTACCCATCACTATTACAATCTCTCATTTTTGTTGTTATATCGTAAATAGGCCCTTATCGATGTTGATAAAAAAATTTTCAATTTGAAGTTTGATCCGGTTTTATGACACATGTATGTAATAAAAGTATAATATTTTCAATCGTAAAATAGTTATTTTAAAAACGTACTGAAACCAAACTACTTAAATCTTACTTACCTTTTTTATCCAAACGATTTGGGAACTTTCTATACCCACGTTTACAACGTTTGAGAAGCGAATTTCGACATTCTTCATCTTTTTCGTTTTCGAGAGTTTCGGATATTCCGGAAAGATACTTTAAAAGTGCGTCTAACTCAGGATCTCGTTCTCGACCGTCGCCTTTCGTCGCATCCACAACTTCTACTTTTGCCCTTTTCACTTCTGTTTTTATACTCATTCTGAACATGAGTTTGGGTCTTTTTTGGGCAATTCGCCATGAACTCATTCGACGGTAATTAACGTATTAATATTTATAAATAAATGATATGAAGGAAAGGGAATTGGTCAAAATTTTGTAGACGCCTCAAAGATAGCAAAAGTTCCAAAAAAATTAAATCAGCTTACCATGGTCCATGGTATACCAGAATTGACCCGAATTTATCAAGGAACAAATTCGGGTAAAAAACTATTTTTTTTTTCAAATTTGTATTTTTTTCTATTGTCAAAAATAAATCGGGTAAATTCAATCAATAACCTGCCAGACGGATTATTGAATGGCTGAACATGTATAGTTAACCCTAAGTGCACTTCCGGGGATATTACTTTACATAATCTACTCAAATTTGCAAACATCTGGATTTGCAAATGTGCAGAAAAAATTGATAACTACAGATTTCACACCAAAAATTAATATTTAAACTTTCGTACAACTTTCTCACACTAAATGCATATTAAATACCGGAAGTGGCTTGTTGAAATTTGGATGACAGTGCTTTGAACTTTTTTTCAACTTTATTATTGACATAGGCGTGAAATTATTAAATCCACTTTGTAATTGTGTCACATTACTTTTTAGTATTTTTTTTTTTGATTTTGAGAATTTTTGATTTTAGTTTTCTGATGAGCGCCACAACACTGCTTGGCCGGAAACCGGTCGATGAACTTGGATTTACGTTAGCTCATGAACATTTGTGGATGAAATTTGACTGCAGTTTTCGAAAATCAAATCTCTGTGATATNGATTTTTTTATACTAATCGCCTAAATATGTTCTGAACAATAATAGTGAAACATCGCTGAAGAACGTCTTAGATGGAAACGGCGCAATGATTCAACAATTTCCTTACCACTTTCATGAAAATCTCAATTTTACCGACAATGACGCCGTGCTGGATAGGGAACGGTATTAAGTTAGTGAAAATGCAACATTTTAAATCGTTTTTCTATACAGGGGGTAGGCCAATTCCGGAACACCCCATTCCGGAACAGTTATCGGAAAAAAGTCCAATTCCGGAACGCTTTTTATTTCAAAAAAAAAAGTTGAAGTCCCATTCCAGAACGAAAAAGTCTGATTCTGGAACGGTTTTTGGGCGAAAAGTCCAATTTCGGAACAAAAGGGGACTTTGGCTCAAAATCGCAAAGCGTTCCGGAATTGGCCTACCCTCTGTAGGTGTATAACATTGATTATCTATCTGTGCCCTAAATAGTCTTCGTAATTATAAAACACTTGGTGGTGGCACTGTAGTAGAAGTTTCCACCGTTGGTCTTCACCGGAGTCCGGAAGAGTGTGCAAACTTGAGCAAAAATTCGGGTGTGAATGTTATTATGGGTACTGGGTAAGTTCGTTGGTGATAGCTACCATTATTTTGAGGGCCCTTATTCGACGTACCCTATACAGTCCTTAATTCCATAACGTCCGTTTTCGGTTCTCGAAAAAAGCGGTCGTTATGGGGTAAATGGCCGTTTTTGAGAAAAAAAGGCCGTTATGGAATAAACGACCGTTTTTGGAGGAAAAAAATCGGCGGTTATGGAAGCGCACCTTATGGAATCAAGGACTGTACTTGAAAAAGATACGTATTAAAAAATTCAGTTATTACGTTGACAAAGCGCATGAAGTGAGTGCAAAATCACAATCGGTAGAATCAATGTATAATTTCATGAAGCATGAATTGATGTCAGGATTCCATGGCCACGAAGGAAAGTATTATCCTGGAATTATTGGTGAAATGGGGTGCTCATGGGTAAGACAACTTCCGATTCACACCATTAACCTTAATAAGTTAACAAAACAACGTTGATAAAAGCGGTTAACTTGGACGTGGGCGGAAAAGTTGACGCGCGCAGATTGTTAACTTACTTGAATTTTGTTAACTTATTTTAAGTTAGTAATAGTCATACTATTATGAGGGCGGGTTTTTTTCCCAAACCAAAAACGACCTTTATGAAAGTAAGGACTGTATTTCATAGTTCCGATTTTTAACTTCTAAACTTTCTGGAAACTTCTGGAAACTTTCTGGAAACTTCTTAACTTTCTGGAAATCTTCCTGTAACTTCATAGAGACGACTGATAAATTTCTAATGCTCACCATTGAATTCCTTATGGTCGAATACCCCCTATTTATAGTTTTCGATAACTTACGCCACTTAAAAAAGGCCTTTATGAGATTTCGTGATAATTATCATGATGTGACGCCCACGGGTTATGTGAACACTTGTGACCCCAGGAGTTAAAGAAATATTAAAGCAGAGATCAAAATTTGTATTTATAGCCCTTGACAGACTTTGAGCGAAATCATTTACAAGCCGTAGGTGCTATTCATGAAACATCCGGAATGTCTTCAGTTCCTGTAACGATTCACCCAGGACTAGGGTTGCCAAACGGAAAATTTAAAAATTGTCATACTACAAATTTGAAATTTTTCATGTGGGTGTTTTTTGTTATGGCATATACAATGCCGTAACTTAAAAATTCCACATCGTATCGATATGGTAACTATCTCGTAAAACGTGATTTTAAATTTAGAGCACAGAGATGTGAGTCATTCTTTATTCGGTTTGACAAGCCTACCCAGGACGGCATGAAACAGCGCCAGATGAAATAATGCGAATTTTGTTGGAAGCCGGGGTTAAGGGTGAAAAGGTTGTAATGGGACATTTGGACAGGACGATTCATAATACTGGAAAGTTACTAGAATTCGCCGAGGAGTTTGAATGCTTTTTAGAATATGATTTATTTGGCATCGAGCTATCATACTATCAAATGGATGAGTCGGTTTTTATGCCGAATGATGGTGAGCGGATTAAAAGGATAAAGGTTTAATATTTTACATAACAAATTTCGAAATTGAAAAAAAAGTGACGTAAAAAAACAAAAAAATAAAAGTAGCTACTAGTATATGATATAGCCTTTATTGTGATGAAAATATCTTAATTCTAATAGAAAAGCCTTAGTGGGTTTATTTTTTTTAATAATCATATTAATAATATGATTAAATTAATTAGTAATAAAAACATTAAATAATTAATAATTGTTATTTAAATTTATGGTCCATTTATAAACAAAAATCTCATAACAGAATCGCCTAATTACAACTACTAGTCTAGGAGCCCTAGGAGCCGATTTCGTGTACATTTTTTTATGAAATTTTTTTATGAAATTTTTTTATGAAAAATTGTTGCTTCAAAAAAAAAGCTACAAAATGTATACACCCCCTACATGTTTATCCAGCCACTTTGCCTACTCGTTGCTTTGGCTGATCACGTGTTTTGCACCTTTTCCACTTATTCCGGCCGGTTTTTGAAAACGAAAATGACCGGATAAACCCGTAGGTGGTGTATTCTTACTTTTTCATATTTTCCAAAACTAATTTTTTTTATTAGACACTGATTGATGCCGGGTATGAGGACCGAATTTTAATTTCACACGATATCTGCAAAAGGAATCGCCTGGAGAAATATGGCGGAACGGGTTATGGGCACATTCTACGAGTTGTCAAACATCAGTTTAAAGCCAATGAAATAACAGAAAATCAGTGGCTCAAAATTGGCATGAAAAATCCGCAACGATGGATCCAATCGAACGTGGAAATAGAACTACATAAAATCTGACAGTTCGCAGGAAATAATAAAATTCATAAAAATGAAAACTCTTAATTTATTACTCCTGGGCAACACTCGAATGCTTTTTTAATGCAACAGAAGTAGTTTTTAACTGCAAATAAAACATGACGTTTTTAGCATTTTCTGTCATTTGAGAAAAAACCACAACGATTAGTAAGCCAAAAAGTATAAAATTTCTCTTTTGTCTACATTTTAGCTTTTAGGGCTATTGCCGAATATGTTCACCCGTATGGAAATTGTAGAATTTTAATTTATTTTTATAATTATTTTGTTTTATGTGAATATGTGAATAATATATCGCAGTGATTTTCAAAAGCGAAAAAAAAATAATGTTACCACTTTTTGGTAACGTTGCTTGACAGCGCGTCTGAGGCCTATGTGGCCTGTCATTGGTCTTTAATGAGCGCGCTTGGCCAATCACCGAAAGGAAAATCACCAAAATACGATTTCCTTCTTTTAAAGTATTTTTGTAAATTACAAAAATTACAAAAATTACAAAAATTTTTGTATTATACAGTCCTCCACCTTTTAAGTGCCGCACTTAAAGATAAATATGTTTCGCTAAAAATTGTTTTTGCGTTTTAAAATCAGGACGAAAATTTTTGATATAAAAAGAAACAGCTTTAATGTCGAATATTAGGTTGGCTGATTGTCCGCGGAACGAAAAAGGAAGATAATGTTACTTATTGTTTCACGTTGTTATGGTAATGCGCCCAATCAAAATTGGCACCGCGAGATAATTAAGGTGTGGCGCGGACAATAAATGTTAATATTCAGATATTAAAAAAGCACAAAAAACGAAGACTTTTTTTGGACTAAATTAGAAAAAAGTGTAAAAAAGACATTTGATATAGAAATTTTATAAAAAAAATTCCCAACGAGTCAGCACTAAGTTCTCAAAAAGAAGGTCCTATGACTTATAGGCTATGATTTAAATGCAAAAAAACATGACCATATGGCGGACAAAGTCACCTACAAACTACCCCCATGATTTACAGGCTTTATTTAAAGATGTTACATCAATTATTCTTCTAAAATATTTTATTAAAAATAATATAATTTATGAATGAAAAAGTGTCCGTAAATCAAAAATAGGTCCAATATTTTTTGTCAGCTTTCTAGTCGCAGGAAATGGTTTGTGTGCTAATTAAAAGCTCGTTCGTATTCGAGCAAATAGGGAATTTTGAAAAAAAAAGAGAAAATACGCTGACCTTTACGTTTATTGGAACAGCAGTTAAATGCTATTTAGTCAAGCTTGATATCAGTTGATTGGTTAAATGTACTG
>SCLG01000144.1:280431-300876 GCA_004367875.1 Oikopleura albicans
CTTCTAAAATATTTTATTAAAAATAATATAATTTATGAATGAAAAAGTGTCCGTAAATCAAAAATAGGTCCAATATTTTTTGTCAGCTTTCTAGTCGCAGGAAATGGTTTGTGTGCTAATTAAAAGCTCGTTCGTATTCGAGCAAATAGGGAATTTTGAAAAAAAAAGAGAAAATACGCTGACCTTTACGTTTATTGGAACAGCAGTTAAATGCTATTTAGTCAAGCTTGATATCAGTTGATTGGTTAAATGTACTGCTTTAACCGGCAGTGTATTTAGAACTACTTTGTCAGACATACAATTCGTTCAACACAGTTCCCTTTTAAACTTCGATATAAGGCCCAGCATTTGGATCGCTATAAGTTAAATTTATTTTTTTTCGATGATTTTTTAATTCATCTTATTTTTTTTCTGGCGAAGCCCAAAAAGTTTTTTTGATATTTTATGGAAATTATTAACGAGGAAAGTTTTTCAGATTTTTGAGGTGTTATAATCATTAACAAAATACATTCAAGAACAATTGATCATTGTAGGTCTTGATCTTATAGCCTGCAGGGCCCTGTAGTTTAGCGGCCCACGGCTAATCGTTAACTCTCCTTAGCCGAACAGACTATAAATAGGCCGTTCGAGTTTAACCGTGAATAGCAGTCAAACGGATCGAGATTTTTTCTAATAGAAAAAAGTTTTGATTTTTTAAAGCAAACCTACGTTAACCCAATGAATGTTCGAGTTTATTTTATATTTGAGTTTAGTCGAAATCTCGACATGAAAAGCACCAACTTCGACAAAGAATCCATATTTTTTTGACTTTCGTCCGGTCTTACAGCTGAACGGACAAAAATTTTTTTATGAAAATTTTTTTTAAGAAATAAAAACGAAACTACATATTTTGCACGTATTTTCCATCACTTTTGTGTTTTAACTCTCCGTAGCCGAATAGACTATAAATAGTCTGGTGCCTCTTTAGGCGTGAATCATATTTTCGACCCTTCGAGGGTTATTCCGCAGCGTCCGCTAAGTAGAGTTAAGGTGCACAGTTTTATCGGCTGACAAGACCGTTTAGTATGAACAAACAGCGGTTATATTTCATAGTATCGACGCATTTGAATGATATTCTCAAAAGAACGGTGATTTCTTGTCAGAAAAGTAGTCAACGTTATCAATTTTCTAATCGTTTTCTTTCTGCAACAATGCTCTTTTAGCACGTATGTATATCAATATTCAGAATATCAATGTTCAAAGTACTACAATAAATGAGTTCAAATAAAAGCTTGCTAAAAATTATCTTAGATTTTTTTTTTTTTACAAGATTTTTTAATTAAAAATTGTAGTTAAACAAATTATATGAAAAATCTTTTTGAAGTTTAAATTATTTAGATAAAATTGTGTTGCAAAAAAGTGTTCCAAAATAGTCTCCAAAAATAGTCTCCAAAAATAGTGTTCCAAAATAGTGTTGCAAAATAATCTTTCACAATTGTGTTCCGAAATACTGTTACAAAATAGTGGTACAAAATAGTGTTGAAAGATAGTGTTACAAAATAGTGTTCAAAAATAGTTTGCAAAATAGTTTTTAAAATAGTGTTTCAAAATAGTGTTCCAAAATAGTGTTGTGAAATAGTGTTGTAAAATAGTGTTCAAAAATAGTGTTGCAAAATAGTGTTTAAAATAGTGTTTCAAAATAGTGTTCCAAAATAGTGTTGTGAAATAGTGTTCCAAAACAGTGTTTAAAATAGTGTTGCAAAATACTGTTTAAAATGGTGTTAATTTTTTTTTACAAAATAGTGCTGTAAAATAAGTTTATCTTATTTGTTGGGCGAGGGGGTCGTTTAATAATGGATATTGTCAAAAATATTTTACCATCTTTGGGCTCGGTTTGACTACTTTAAACACCTTAAATACAGTTTTCTGAAACACAGCTGAGCGACGCTACAGTAGCATTATTGACGTTGAATGATCTTCGCCTTTACGATAGATGAATGGTACCGTATCATCATTCATAACTTGTGGGAATCAAGACGTGGTACCTTTCAAGTGCCGCGATTTTTGATAAATTATAAATATTTGCTCAACTCCACACGACAAGAAATTTTGAAAGCAAAACTTGACTTGCAATCATATTTACATTATTGCTAGCATTGAAATACTACTCGAAAAAAAACGCTACTTCAAAAAGTTAGATTTTTTTAGAAACTTCAAAAACAAAACAAAAATGGAGTCGGTTCTACCACCACCCCGGGCGAGAGTTAAAAATCAGAGAAGAAAGGCGATTGTTGAGAAGGATAAGGTAGCCATAGATCAACTTTTGAAGAGAATAGGGCCGGTTAAATTGCACGGAAATTTGGCAAAAAATTGATAAAAATAGATTGTAGAATTTACTTCAAAAATAGTGTCTTATGGACTAAATTCAAATTTTTAAATTAGTAGATCTTGACTATAAAATAAAATAAAATCTCGAAAACTTAGTTGTATCCCATGAATTCCGAAATTTTAAGTTGAAATTCACAATATATCGAAATTTTATATATCGAAGCCGAAAAATCTAAAAGTTTTAAAACGTTTTACAAAAATTTCGAGGAGATTTAAAAAATCTCATCCGTACTGAATTTTAATTTGAAAATATTTCCTCGGATTTCCTTTTAAAACTTTTTTTGGCTTTTCGGATATTTTTGTCCTTCAAAATTCCGACTATTTAATTTTATTTCTATGTCCAAATATTTCGATAATCCCCGAAAAATGAATTTAAAATCTTCAGTAAAAATCTTAATTATTTTCTTTGTATTCAAAAGGCCTCACAGAATGTTAATTTATATAATTTATGGTAAAATTGGACTTTTTTTGGACCTGGTAAGTACTGGGCCAAAATTGAACTATACCCTGTTTTTAAATCTCAGGGGTCAATTTGTCCAAATTTGGACTAATCGGCTAAAAATTTTAGGCTAAAATGGACCAAAAATTAAAGTAAACCGGGCTTAATCGAACATTAAACAGGGTATAGTTAAATTTTATGACAAAAATGTAAAACATAAAACGGAACTGAATTTTTTCACGGTCACTAGGGCGTTTAGTCCAAATTTGAACTCATGGACCCCGACGGATTATATGCGACTTGGGACTCTTCGGAGTTAACAGTTAATTTGAAATAGCCCGTTTTTAACCCATAAGAGAAAAGACACCAAATGAGCAAGCATTTTTGAGTAAAGAACTAAAAAAGTGTGATTTGCTTCGACCGCTCACTGACGTCCAATTGGATGAAATGGTAAATGCGATGAAAAAGAAGGGTTTCGGAAAAGACGAATTCGTCATTCGCGAAGACGAGGAAGGCGATGAAATTTTTGTTATCGAAAAAGGCAAAATAGAAGTTTCGTACTATGACGACGATGGAAGTAGGAAAAAATTAAGAGAAATTGACGCTCCAGGCAGGCTTTAATAATTGGTTATATGATGTTTATTTGGAGCTTATGGCCCATAAGTTGAAAATATTTCGTCAAAAAGTTATTTCGTCAAAAGGGCACTTTGTCAAAAATATTTCGTCAAAAAGTTATTTCGTCAAAAGGGCACTTTGTCAAAAATATTTCACAAAAAAAACTTTCATAATAAATAAAATATTTCATAAAAAATGTTCCATAAAAAAATATTCCATAAAAAAATATTTCATAAAAAAATATTTCATAGAAAATATTTGGGCAAAAAGTTAAAATTTTTTTTTCAAAAACCCATCCAGGGTTCCTGTTATGTTCTAAAGGGCCTTATTAGGCAATCATTAATTTAAACGACGGAAAAGTGACGAATCGCACGGGTGTTATTTATTTAGTAAAATATGTAGCATAAAAGCAAATGTTAATTTCAACGATGCCGAGTAAAAATTAGGGCTTATTAACGACCTCCTGAATAATTCAACAATTTTCAGCCTGGCGAAAAACTTAGCTTTTTCTGATAATTTATGAGTGTTTTAATTTCAAGTTGTACATTTCCGCACTATTCGCAAACACTTCGTGGAAATTATTATAAAATTGCCAAGGTGTGATGATTCATGGTAAGTTTAGGTCAATAATGCTTGTTGGTTATTTAAAAACGCCATATTTATCTAAAACTGATAAAATCATGCCTGAGAGCCTCTCAGTGAGAGGTTAAACAAATATAATATACACCCTTGCCCGTTATCTGACCGGAATTCCTATTCGTTCCGTTATCTGGCCGGAAATTTGAGCAATATTTTTTCAGGAAGCCCTATCTAAGATAGGGCTAAGATAGGCTATCTTTATATGGTTAGGACTGCACCGTTATCTGGCCATTACTACAATTTAAACAAAACAAAATGTTTTTTCGGTGGAAATGTCGACCATATAACGCCGCAGGTGGTGTAGTCTGTTTGATCAAAAATATATTTCATAAAAATAAGACATTTTTTCACGAAGATATTTTGTTATAAGGACATTTTATCTACAAAACATTTTGTCAAACTAATCTTACGTTTAACGTNTCAGAAAGAAAAAAACCAAAAGGACCTTGAAGTTTTAATAACCTTAAAAAAACAGACCTTGACAAAATACACCTAAAAAACCTTAGGACCCATTTCCAAAAAAATAAACTGGTGTGGACAATAGGGTGTCCATTGTCCACAATGTACGGGTTTTGTACTTTCCGTTTATGGAATAGAATAAATTATTCCACTAGGGTGGTCAGGGCTGGTCATGGGATATTTTTTTGCAACAAATTGTAATATAGTGGTCAAAAATTAGTTTGACTATTGATTTAAAGGTACTTTTAAAAATGGTCATTTGTTGGTCATTTATCCACCTGGGTGGACAGGAGTGGTATATGAACCTAATTCCAAAAACATCCCGAGATATTAATCTACTGATCAGTTAAAAAACAAATCAGGCAAAAAAATATGTTTAAAGGGGTTAAAAAATGAAACCATTTTTTAGCTGAAAAATTGTTAAAATTGAAAAGAAAAAAATACTTTTTTGAGTACTTTTTCAAAATTTTTTTTTTGCAGATATGATTAGTTTTTCCCTATAAGGACCTCCCATTTTCATGGCGGACACCCTAGTGGACAATATATTAAAGCCTGGGTAGCTACGTTTGGAGAAGTAGCTTTACTTTTTAATACGACAAGAACGGCAAATATTATTGCACTCAGCACTTGCATTGTCTGGACAATCAATCGGGCTGATTTTTCGACTATTATGACGTCCAGTAATAAACACATATACGTTGAAAGGAATCGGATATCGTGAAGGAAAATGTGGGGTTGGTACATTTGCTCTACCCCAAGCGAAACTTTTTTTGTTTTTATTTTTATTTCAAACGAGAAATGCCGCGCGAAAAAAAATATTTTGGGGTAGAGAAAAAGAACTTCTGTATAAGAATGATCTACCTTAAATACTATGCATAATCTGTTTCGTTGAGACGACTGATCCACAATTTTTTTAAATCTCTATCTATCTCAATTATTACCCGCTGTGCAGATTGGGTTAAAAACCCATTTGCTCTACCCCTAAGATGTGTCGCTTGGGATAGAGCAAATAGACTACACTCGAAAATGTTTCCGCGTTACCTAACTCTTATTGAATTAGAGCTATTACCAAAATAAATGAAAACATTGCCAATCGGCACTGTCGGGACCACAAGAATCCGTCAATACAACCGATTTAATTCGTGAGTACATACCGTCATTAAAAACGTTATCACGTTATTTTGTATGATAATTGATCGATTAGATGTATATATAATTTTTTTGTAAGGTTGAGAACGGGAGATTATACGGTGGCCTTGTAAAGATAACGTAATTTGTATTACTAAGTAACAGTTACTTGTTATATAAAATACAGCCAGACTAGTGATTATCCGATTTAAAGATCGTCATTTTTACGAAAAATCGATTTTTTGAGTCATTTGTCCGATTATGAAGTTGCAAAAATTGCGCACGTTGCTTGGATTGATAACTATAATAAAGGCGATTATATTGTAAAAGAAGGAGAGAAAGGATGGTTGTGTTCAATTAACTGGCTGCTTTAAAATCATAAAAAAAAAACTCTAAACCCCTTAACCACCTCGAATTATCACTTTTTGACGTGCTGATTTCATACACATGTACAGTATCAAAATAAATATGGCACCACGGTCTTAAGACATTAAAGACGGCGCTTTCAACCTAATTGTCCGCGTAACAAAAAGGAAGAAATTGTTATTTGTTTTTTCGCGTTGTTATGGTAACAGAGACATCAAAATTGGCAATGCGAGACAAACATGACCTTAAAAGCTATTTTCCCAAAAAAAACATTATAGAAGACTTTTTTAATGGCGACACAATTGATGAACTAGCCATAAATAATTATTAATAATTAAATAATGAATAATAATTACAGTCCTTAACCATTTATCGGACCCTCATTTATTGGACGCTTACTCATTTATCGGACGCTTTTTTGGCCAAAATGGGGCCATTCTAATAACAAAAATGACCTCTTTTGTGACGATGCTTATTTATCGGACGCTATTTTCGAGAACCGAAAACGTCCGATAAATGGTTAAGGACTGTACTTAATGTTTTGGAAAACTTTTTTTAAAAAAATGAACTTTATTGAACAATGCGTTCTTAAAAGGAAATAATTTCTCTGTTAGTATTATAAATGAGATGTTACTGTAATTGTATTTTAATTAGAGCGGATTAACTCCTATAACAACCATATCGCCCAAAAAAGTTCAGATTTGGTGGAAAATCTGGATAAATATATAAATTAGGGTTAGCTTCGTTCGGCTTAAGATATTTTTCGCTTATCTTTTTAAGCTTGTTGCTTTAAACGCACACAACCATCACGAAAAAGGGAACACCTTTTGCATAATCAAAAAGGGTATCTGTAACGTTTACCAAGAAGTTGAAAAGGAGCAAATTTTAATCAATCAAATGTCGGTTTATGATCACTTTGGAGAAAAGGCGCTGCGTGAAGAGCATGAAGTTAGAACCGCAACAGTACAAGCTAGGGATGCCCAAAAATTTTGGACCAACTTTTTAACACCGTTTTTTAACACGCATTTTTAGTTATCGAACAATTTCCGGAACTGGTTTTGCGGGAAATAAATTATATTCAGTAGTACTACAGGGTGAGGTAATATAGATGCTAAGCCGTTTTTGGTTCGCGAGTGCCCTGAGCTAATATAAGTCACCAAAAACGGCTTAGCATGTATATTACCTCACCCTGTAAGCGTTAACATTTTGCCTGTTTTATAATTCAAATTTACAAAATCATTCCATTTTCTAAATTGAGAGATAAATTGGAATTCTTAGACACGTAGTAACGAGTGTTGACAATAAACCGCGTTTTTTTTTCGATAAGCAGTTATCGGGCCGCTTGCGCAGATATCAGTCGGTCTTTTTGGAAACATTGGCCCGTAACCGCGCATGGTTTGTATTCGGTTAGTACCTGTTTGGTTTGAGTAATTTGGTAAATTAAATTTTTTTTTGTTCGCATCCCTGAACCAAGCTGTATCACAGACCGTTGAATGTCTCGTCCTTCATCGTGACGATGTTTTTCGATTAATCGGCGAAATTGGCGACATTTATCCCGAGCGACCCGTCGAAAAAATCGGCAATTTAACCCTCCAAGCTTACGCCGAAGAGGAAAACCTTTCAATTACTGACTTTAAAGAGCTTAAAACCCTTGGCGCGGGTGGCTTTGGTAAGGTTGTTCTTGTGCAACATCAAGGCAAATTCTTTGCGCAAAAACAAATTCTGAAAGCAAAAACGAGCGAAAACGAACTTCAGTTCAGGGCTCGGAATAGAAAAAACTATTTTAGTAATTTTTCATACATTTTTACTTTATTTGGTAATCCAAAGCTTCCTTATATAATATAATTAATATAAAAAGAGTAGCAAAGGCCTTTGGAAGCTTTGGATAACCAAATAGGTAGTAAAAATGTATGAAAAATTACTAAAATAGTTTAATTACTAAAATAGACTAATTTAGTTTATTATAGCTTGTTTTGACTTTCACTGTTGGTTTGTATCTATTTTTATGAGTTTAATGAAATTTTACAGCTGTTGTAAAATTTTCTTAATATTCCCATGAGTTTCGGAAAGTTTTAATGAAGTTTTTGAAGGGGTCTATTGTCTATAAGGCACCGCCGTCCCCTGGGAGTTAACGACGCACCCCGTGTAATTATAATTAAAAAAAAAAATTGACCGTTTTTAATGCCAATAACTGCTTTAAAGTAATAGTTTATATACTGAGGCCTGTTTCAGTTAGAGAAGCGTATCATGAAAATGAGCAAGTGCCCTTTCATCGTCGAACTCTGCTTTGCCCTAAGCGACCGGGATTATCATTATCTCTTGATGGAGCCGTGTTTGGGTGGCGAGCTCATGACCTTGTTACATAATCGCTCACACTTTACAGAAAATCATGCGCGATTTTATGGGGCCTGCGCAATTAAAGCCATCGAATTTTTACACCAACGAAAAATAGGAAATAGTTGAAAAATATACTTAATTGTTAGCTTAGTTTATTTTGGCGGGAAATCCACGCGGTGTCCCAACACACTAAAATCATCATGCGTCAACTCCCTCACCAGTCATGTTAACACCAGTTATCTTTACAAACGTTGATTATTTTAACACTTTCTGGACTTAAGCATATCCAAATTTTGAATTATTATACCAAGCGCTCTATCCAATTATCTTAACAAAATTCAATTATCTTAATATACTCCACTTAGCTGCTTAAAGTAACAGTTAGTTTTTCTTCCTACGCACTACCTTTTGTTCCGTTATCGGGTTTTCTTAATGCAGGTAGGCGGAACTGTTACTTTAAGCAGATAGTGCGTAGGCGAAAAAACCGAGGCTTACTTTGGGCAGGTAGGTGGCGTATTGAATATAATTTTTAAGGCAAGGTGGAAAATTTTCGAATAATAATATAATAAAATTATTCCTTTTTGTTAAAATTGGCTAAAAGTGATAGTCCAATTGAGTCTGTTTATAAACTCGTTTTGTCGAATAAATGTCCGTGTTAATTTTTTTTATTAAGTAGATAGCACATCGGTGTTAAAATAAATAGTGTCGAAGTATTCTAAACTTCCAAGCTAATCTTCTAAGCTATAAATGTTTTTTTCAATAACCACATTCAATAAACTGAAAATTTGACCATATATTTATATTTGGTACCAAACTGTCTGCCTGACTTTTCGCCAGACTTTTTCTACCCGCGATAAAAAAAGTTTCATTTTGCAAAAATAATAAAAAAAAAATAATAAACCCATTAACCGAGTTCAATTGGTACTCATCAAACTTGGTAACTGGGCAACATTTGTAAAAAGGGAGCGCTTCACTTGCGAGTGGGGTACTTTCACGACCATTTATGGTCGCGAAAAAACTCATTTATGAGTACTTTCGCGACCACACCATTTGGTCGCGAAAGTACCCTTCACCTTCACTTGGGCCGCAAAGCTTCACTTCGCCCATTGGGTGGTCCGTTAGCGATCACGGTCGTCTTCGTGTGAAAGGTACCTGGTATTCCTGGTCGCGAAAAAACCCGTTTATGAGTACTTTCGTGACCACACATTTTGTCGCGAGCTGTTGTTCAAAATATGGTTTCACGACCATTTTTTTTTACAAAGTTTCGCGACCAAATTCTCAAACCATATTTTCAGCAACAATTCGAGGCCACACATTTTCGCGAAAGTACTTATAAACGGGTTTTGTACCCCACTCCCGCCTTCGGCCCAAATGAAGCATTATAATTTATAAAATAAAACATAAAGCCAAATCAAGCTTTCGGCCCAAGTGAAGCTTTGCTGCCCGAGTGAAGCGCTCCCGTGTAAAAAGTGTAATTTGGAAGGATTTTTTATATTTTTTTTTTTTGGTTGGGGAAAACCTTCGAACCCATTGAGTCAGCATCGTCAATACTTAACTACAGGGCCTGCTGAATAAGGGCCCGCTAAAAAAGGGGGTCGCTTTATTTCGATAAATTTATTATTGCTCCAAAAAAGCGAGACAGATATGGGCTCAATTGGGCCCATCGATGTGCAACGGAGATTGAAAATTGCGGTACGCATGAGTTAAAGAAGGAATAATAATAGGAGTACATGCCAAGTTTTCTTTCAAAACAAAATGAAAATGAACGTGATATCCAATGTTTAGTAATTAAAAAAATCATCTCCGAACTTGTTGCATAAATAGTAGATATACTTCTCACGAGACAAACCAAACGTTCATAAATATTTGAGATATATTCTAACAACATTAATAATTTTACATTATGGTTACTTATACAACGAACTTTTTAATTCACATTTGATGAACTGTTTTAGTTAGCGCAGTTTATAAATACAAAAATGTTTTTAAATACAAATGTTTTTTTCCGTGAAATATCTTAGAGCCTATATAGCATTCGAGTTTTAGATCAAGTCTAAAATCTGGACTTTCTCAAAAATTGGAACTTCGAAACATCAGTAAACACCCATTTTAATGTACAAATTTATATATATATGTAATTTTTATAATGATATATATAATAGGTACTTTCTTAAAAGGTACAACATTGAAATGGGATAACGTACAATTGGTCTAAAACGCATTTGGGATAACTTACAATTTGGTATAACGTGTAAAAGGTACGAAATTTTGATACCTTTTCAACGTTATTCATTTTCGCAGNCATAACGCCCCTACCGCGTTTTTACTAGTATATTGAAAAACTATTTCAAAAGTCTATCGTGATATTAAGCCGGAAAATTTGCTAATCGACAAGAAGGGTTATGCCAAACTGACTGATTTTGGTCTTGCTCGTCTGACCAATCCCGGCCAGAAGCGTTGGACCATGTGTGGCACCCCCGAATACATGGCACCGGAGCTTTTCATGAAATCGGGTCACGATTTTTCGGTCGATTATTGGGGCATTGGTGTACTACTGTATGAGCTCATTCAAGGCGAGCCGCCTTTTGCCGATCCAAAGCAAACGATTCGCGGCATTAAATACGCGAAATTTCCGATCAAATTGTCATCGGGCGCCAAGAATATTATTCAAAGTTTTGCGCGGTTACAGCCGGCGATGCGATTGGGCAATTTGCGAAATGGATTTGAGGATATCTTTAAACATCATTGGTTTGATTCCTTCAGTTGGGCCAAATTTAATGACCAATCAATGAAAGCACCCTGGCTTCCGCAGCTCGATCATGAAACTGATGTGAGATATTTCAAACAAGACTAAACCGTTTTTTTTTATATTGTAGTAACCCTCTGACCAGTTATCTTATCAAATCTTACGAAACACACTACCCAATTTTCAAATTAATCAAAACAGTTGTTTAAGATAACTGGTTAGGTGGTGTATTAAATGTACATTGGGTAACCAGTTAACCCGTTGTCAACAATTTTCAACCTAATTAAACGATTACACCTTAGAAAATTTTAATATGTGTCCAGAGGTTAACCGGTCGGTTTAACCAGCCGGTCCAGTCCGCGCGCGACCACTGTACACACATTTTTTGTCCCTTTCCAAAACTGAAATTTGTAAAGATTTTCTTTTATAAAAATACACTTCTCCACAAACTGTTATTTTATATAATTTCGTTGTCTGTGTTGTTTTTTTGGAAATTCGAACTTGCTACAAAAAACTTATACACNTCCGCAGCTCGATCATGAAACTGATGTGAGATATTTCAAACAAGACTAAACCGTTTTTTTTTATATTGTAGTAACCCTCTGACCAGTTATCTTAGTAAATCTTACGCACACACTACCCAATTTTCATTTTAATCAAAATAGTTGTTAAGATTACTGGTTAGGTGGTTATTAAATGTACATTGGGTAACCAGTTAACCCGTTGTCAACAATTTACAACCTAATTAAACGATTACACCTTAGAAAATTTTAATATGTGTCCAGAGGTTAACCGGTCGGTTTAACCAGCCGGTCCAGTCCGCGCGCGACCACTGTACACACATTTGTCCCTTTCCAAAACTGAAATTTGTAAAGATTTTCTTTTATAAAAATACACTTCACCACAAACTGTTATTTTATATAATTTCGTTGTCTGTGTTGGTTTTTTTTGGAAATTCGAACTTGCTACAGAAAAAGTTATACACCGCCTGAGGGTTTATCAGGCCACTTTCACCTTCCCAAAGCGGCCTGATAAAACATCAGGCGGCCTGATAAACCCCAAGGGCGTAGGCGGAATAGCTGGAAAATGTGAAAAACAAGGTTGCCTGATAAGCGCACGAGCGGGCAAAGTGGCCTGATAAAGGGGGGCCGGATAAACCCTCAGGCGGTGTAGTGATTTCTTTGTGAATTTTCGAAATCAGATGTAAAAAAATCTTTAGTGTCCGTACAATTGGGGTATCAGTGATACAATATCACGAAATTGGGCACAGCTTTAGCCTAAAAAATACGAACTAAAATTATCGTAAACTAGAGTTTTACAAAAAAACCTACGCAGAAAAATTTTTTTTCATTGCAACCAATTGGTTCAAAGAATTTTCGTAAACAAAGTTTATTCAAAATTTTGCCAAAATAATGTACAGGGTAATTTTTTATTCAAGTTTTATGTTCGAGCAAAATTGAATAGTCCTCGTTCGTACATCCATCGTTGAATGCGTTGAAAAAATGAAAACGCGTTGATGAAATATTCACCATCTTTAACGAAATTCTTTGAAAGTGTGTCTTCTGTTTTGCGTGGACCAGCTTGGCTTGGGCGTTGTAGGCCTGATATGGTTACAAATCGTAATGATAGGGGGGTACCATAGGCCGCTAAAAATGACCATTTGTATATGGTCTCATACTGGTGCTAAAGAGCAATTGGTGGTGTCTCCTACCTTACTTGCTCTCATTTTGTTAAATGAAACAGTTTCTAAAACAGTTCTATAAAACAGTTTTAAACCCAAAACATTTTTGTAACCCGCGTCCTAGTTTATTTGTCATTTCTTGAACCTCGTCTATAACTTCTTTCTTCATTTGTTCTAAAACTTCTTTTTGAGCTTCTTCCACGGTTAATTTGGTAATCTCAATTTCTTCTTCATAAATAATTTCCTCATTTTCCAAATCGAGAGCATCATTCACCATTATCGGCTTCTTCGTTTTCTCTTCTGACTTTAATTCGAAGTTTATAATTTGCTAAATTATCTGTGGTACGTACACCCCCTACCAAGTTATCTTAACTCTCAGGGGGAAGGAGTTTTTGGGAATCCGTAGGGAGAAAATGCGTGTAAATAAACACGCACTTCAAAAATTCACAATAATTCGCATTAATTAAAAAAAACTGGTAAAGCCAAGTTGTAGAGCTCATCAAACTACGTCGATCTGACTATTCAGAAATTGATTTGGGTCACCAAAGTTGAGGAGGGTCAGCAATACCCGTTTTGCCCTACGGGGCTTCCATATGCCTTAAATTGACGAAAAAAACACTTTGTGTGTCTATTTACACGCACTTCGCCCTCAGAGTTAACAAGGTTGAGCTATCTTAACACATTTTTTTATCGAAAACGTATAGCGATTTCCAATTATCTTAACTAACGCCCTACCCAATTATATTATCAAAGTTCAAGTATCTTCACACTTTTTGAGCAAAAAATTAAACCCTCGACTGTAAATGGAATTCCAGCATTGCTTCCATATTTTTATCTTTGTTTGTTCGGCTGACATATCCTGGTCGAATACACAGGGGAAGTATATTTGTGTTCCATTTGCACGTTCGGCCTTTATTACAGCGGCATTGTCGGCGGTACGTTTTGTCCATATCGGCGCAATGATACCGACAAATTGTACCCCGAACATTACCCGGTTTGTTACATAACCAATTATTTTGGTACTTGAGCGCACGACACGTTTTTTGACCTGGCTGGAGTCCCATATTTGGGAACTTACTTGCCGATACCGGAGGTGTCTTTCCTGATCCTGGTTTTAAATTTTGTGGGGGTTTTCTTATAGTATCAAATTTGAAAGTATAACTAGTAATTAATCTATCACTGGGCTGTTCAAATTCATACTTACGTAACAATACATGTAACAATACATGTAATAATACATGTAACATTACATGTAACAATACATGTAACAATAAATGTAACAAGACATTTTACAATACATGTAACAATATATGTAGCAATGCTTGTAGGTTAATAAGGGGCACATATGTATATTTTTGTAGTGCGTCTAAGCAGTGTTGCGTCCAGCTTGGGCGTTGGGAAAAATCGATGCGTTGGGAAAAACGGTGCTTTGGCCAAGGCTAGCTTTGGGCGTTGGGAAAAATTAATGTGTTGGCCAACGCTAGCGTTGGGCGTTGGAAAAAATTAGTGCGTTGGCCAACGCTATCATTGGGCGTTGGGAAAAATTAGTGCGTTGGCCAACGCTATCGTTGGGCGTTGGGAAAAATTAGTGCGTTGGCCAACGCTATCGTTGGGAAAAAATAGTGCGTTGGCCAACGCTAGCGTTGGGCGTTGGGAAAATTTGGAACGTTGGCCAACGCTAGCGTTGGGCGTTGGGGAAAATCGACCGTTGGCCAACTTTCGCAACACTGCGTCTAAGATACTTATTTTCCCAAAAAAAACTTTGAAATAAAATCGTTTGAATAGCCCATCTAGGAGCGGGTGTAGTGGTGATCGGGGATGGTGATGGTATAGCTATCAGTCTTTTATTACTTTCACTAGAACTTTTGGCTGATTGATTTTTAAAATTCTTATCATTTGTAGAGTTAATTACGAGGACTAAAGGGTCGGTTTCTTTATCCTTTTCCAGCGAACAAGAGCCGCGAGAATTCCATTTGCATCCAGTGAAGAATTTTATCTCGCGAACGTGCTAATTATAATGGTATCAACTATGATCACTAATCTTGGTTAATAAAGAAATACTGGATTAAATTTTTTTGTTACAGTACGAGTGAAAACAGTGTTTGTCATTTTTTTTTGGTTTAACCTTATCTGAATACAGAATTTAAAAAGGACAAGCACTTTTTTCGCTATACTGCATGTCACAGTACATTGGCGGATATGAAAACGTGGTGAATATCGAAAACGTTTTTCGAACTTTTTTTGCAAAAAGTGTCACGTTCTCGCAAAAGAGGGCCGTTTGGCAAAAAGCGTCACGTTTTCGTTTGTTGCATTCTCGTACCCATAATTATAGGTTATCAGAAAATACCATTCTCGTAACATTGACAAAATCTTCTTCCGTTGCCGAAAGCTGAAATATTATTTACTCAATATTTATGTTATTACTCAAGGGTAAAATAATAAAAAAACGTCGATTTATTGCATAGATTGTGTTGCTAAATTCATTTATTCAAGAAAGATAAACGGTATCATATTATAAGTACGTTAAGCCAGTCGGTTTCAATTCACTCTCAGTTTCCACATACAAATCATATACGGAATTACATATACTGTATATCAATATGATATACACGTGTATGATACAAACGAAGTCTTTTTTGAATCATAATCGTTTGAGAAACAAAACAATCTACTAAACAAAGTGTTCTGAACTGCCCGCTTTTTGCTCGAAGCTTCGACTACACAATTGACCGTTTTGAATTTATATAGTGGTATCTAGCCAGTTTTTATACTAAATTCTTACAGACAATATATCATTAATACCCCAGGCCAAAAATGATGTCTTAGTATTCCAGAAAATTGCGTTTTTATCAAAAAATTGCCAAAAATCGTCAAAATCGGCCCTAGGGGTTAAATTCCGGGGGTCCTCTTCTGAGATTTTTTTTATCCACGGGATCACGCTCTATCACGTGGTACTATTTTTTTTTGATTTGGAGACACCCTAATGTATAGAGATTTATCGCCTAGGGTAATCGAGTGGGAATTTCCCATGGACCATGGTCCTTTATTTGCTCGCAAGCACCCTCGGGCGGGATATAGGATAAGCGGAGAGTTACACGCGCGTTTTTCACACAGAATAAACCTCGTGGCAAACACACAAAATCTCTTTAGGATGCAAAAAATGGTTTCAATAGATAAAGTACCATTTGAGTTGCAGGCGAGCGTACAAACTTGATTTCCATCGAATATAGAACATTTCCATTTTCCACATATTTCCCCTTGACAATAAACATTTGAATCTCCATCCGGACATGTTTCCTATATACATGTTATATATATGTTAGATCCTAAAATATGAAAAACGAAAAACTCACCGTTCGATTTAGTCCGACAGTAAACTCATTTGAAATTCGGGGCAAATCCATCGACCAAATCGACGCTGAATACATTCATATGTTAACTCTTAGGGGTCACATCGTGAAAATCTTCAAGAGTCGACCTATATACTGAAATGTCTCACGGAAAGGAGCTCAAATGAAAAATCGCTGATAGACGGGTGAAACCAATTTTCGAAACAAACATTTTGTGATAAAAAATTAAGAGTTTACTCTTTGAAATTTTTGTATATGTAAACACAATCCGTGTTCCTTAATTAACATGTAGGTTTTTTAAAACATTACGAGTCTTCTATGCAAAATATTATTAATAAACATAAGCCGCGATGCCAGCTACGTGATTTACAATAAGTCATCGATGACAAATTTTTATTTTTTTCCATATCTTTAACAGATATAGCAAAATTTCAAAATCCAAGCTCCAAAATACCCAAAACCAGATATTTTTTGCCATTTGATAAAAAAACTGAAATTACAAAGAGACTACCCGTCGATTTAGAAAACTAAGGTCTAAAATGTGTAATCCTTCAATGGTCCCAAGTTTCCTATGAAACCGACAATTTCTCTTCTTTTGAAAAAAATCAGTCTTTTTTGTAGCATAAATATGTTTTCCCCTTAGGAATTATTAACAGTAAAATGAACTATTTTGACTTCATAAAAACCGGTACACCGTATGCCGTACCGCAGAAACTAAATCCATAAAGGAAAATTCACACCGGTATCAACTGTAATTTCTTGAACTTACGCAAAAAAGTGACAGCTGCTGCTCTAAAAGTTCTCATAATAAAAAAGTATGTCAGAAAAAAATAACGTTAAAAAGTTATGTTTTTGATGGCTTCTTCAATTTTATTAATGGTGGTGTAGTGCGCCAGAGAAGAGGGAAGTTTAGATCACGTGAGCAAGTCTGAACACTTCAAATCTCACGGCTTCGTAGACAGTACCCGATATTTATCTTCCTACACAAATAATTTAAGCGCGTATTGCGTGCTCCCTAGATTTATTCATATTTGCAAATGCACAATTTTAAATTTGTATGTATCTTTTATTATAGGGACCGTTCAAATTTGAAAATTTTGCGAACGCAAATGAACCTTTTATCCTCTTAACCGCGTTTAAGGATATGCTAATATCTGGTTAATAATGCGCTTCAAAGTCGAACGGATAACATTAAAACCTGACATATCGGTTAAGAGTTTAGTTGAACCTGACCGTCGAAATGTTTTAGCAAGTTTTAAATTTATAGAGCTAAAAGCATGAAAAATTATACATGGCTCGGATAAGGTTATTAATGAGAGACGCTAATTATTGCATAAAATCTATCTTCCGAAATTCGGAATTTTTTTTTATGAGTAAATAATTATTTTATTTCATATAATTCTTACATTAAAGAAAGAAAACAATTCATATGTATTTGACAAATAAATTTATCACATGCTCATACATGATGCAGGACATAAAGAATAACTTTATGTTTTTGAAGTCTATTCCGACAACGGTCGAATAGTCCTCAGGTTTAAAATGATTTCTAGATTTTTGTGTATTTTTCAAAATCATTCAATTTACATCGAGGGATGACGAAAGGACACGTAACGAAGTCACGAATCCCAAAAGACACGCAACCGCCGCCGAAATCTACATCGCTCATTCCGTTAGGTCCAAGCGATTTACGAGTAAGAAGATTTGTACAAATATTTGTACAATTTTTTCCAAAGTAAGTCATACTCGAGGTCAAGAAAAACAAGATGTTGATTAACCGACTGATTGGATTGGCCACACTGTGCGTAACTACTTTGTTGGCATTGCAGTCAGATGAAACAGTTAACGAACCTTCTTTTCGTGATTGCACAGGTACTTTGTGAAATGGCTTCCCATCACGGTATTTTCCCTTATGCTTTGGTACTCCCCTTTTGTTAATTGTGACACAGGTTATTGCCATCCCATTTTTATTTTTTGATTCAAAATTAGCAACCCTTTGTAGAAGACATCGGATAGAAAAAAAGAAAGTCTTTCACTCAATTTTAAGAGCGTCTGAGTATTTCACGCAGTTTTTATGAATGGCTGACATGATATTTTTATTGCGTCTTTGGACAAGAACCCAAAGTCGTATCTCTAGAAAAAATTCGATATCATTCTTGTTTTTAGAGATGTGATATTCGGCCATCAACTCATAGTTGTTTTTGAGCAGAGAGGCAACGCGCTGTTTTTTTAGTCAATTTTATACTAATAATTTTAATTTTTTTGTTCTTAACATTTTTTGAATAACACATGAGGTGGTCTTCAAAAAGCATTTTTTCAAATTTTGAGAGAGTATGCGAGCACGAAGTGTATAAACAAAAAGTCGCGACATCATGATAATAAATCTTTTCAGTCGTTTTGGGCTTTGTCGTATTGTTCTTCATGTCCGTTATACGTTTTTCGAAGCTTCTGCATGCTCCCGGTGTGCGTCTGACGCGATCCAAGGCCCGCCCTTTTATGGGAAAGAAACGTGAGAAACGTGAGATGATTGATATGGAGCGGTCTGATCCCGATGAAGTGGAACGAGAGGCATTACGACAGTTGTTTACCATCGTAAGTCCACTTTTACCCGTCAGGTAGTCCTGCCAGTCGCCCAGCCCATACCGTGTGTTTATTGCTGATAAACGGTAAGTGATAATTTTTGTGATTTAAAAAATAATGGTAGCTCTTATTTTCATTCGCCGCCTTTGAAATAATATGCAAGATAAAGACCGAAAGGTATTTGCTGATCAAAGGTATGTGCTGATGGAGCGATGACTGAAGTAGGATTCGAACCCACGCCCCCGCATGTGCACATGCTTTAAGTTTGCTTGTGTTTTAATACACTAGGATTCCATATACAACCAAACGAATTCTAGTGTTATAGTTAGATTTCATTTCGTAAATTAGAGTTACCCAATAAAAACATATATCCATAATAAAGGAACCGAGCACTTTGGTGTCAGTTAAGTAAAAAAGACAACAGCGCAAATGACAATTTATATTCCAATAAATGCTAAACCGAAATATGTAATGCACATATCGGAAGAAGGTTCCTTGGGTGATCAACACTCAGATCTAGCGCAACGATGGGCACTACTAAACGGTAAAAATAAATATTCTCTATCTTATTCATTTTACGTTCTAAATATTTACTGTACTAAATAATAAATGAAAATTAAAACTTACGAATTCATGTTCGGATTTACAATCATTAATCTATACGGTAATAAACAACAGCTTGGCTTTCACTCGCAGTTTTATTTTATTATAGATTTTCGCAAAATTTTCCCGTTCAAATTACTTTATTAAATAGTTTGCAGGCCAAGTAAGAGTACGAAGTCAGGTTAGGACAATTTTGCGCCAAACTAAGAGTACATATATGTATGTTGTTACAAAAATGGGCAAAACGATGGGGCAGTTTTTTTCCGATTTTCCGATTATACCACTCATAAGCAAGAAATAACAAAATTTACTCTTGCTTGGAGCCCCTTTTGTAAACCATTTCCATTTCGACAACTTCATTGTAAAATCCTTTTATCATACGTTTATAATGTTTCCGGTGCTAAATTTTAATGATTGTTTGTATTAAAGGTTCTGCGTTTTCAAAGTCTCCAAAATATATAAAAAAAAATATTATAATTACAGCCAATACCGTTAGCTACACAAATAAATAACGTTGAAGTCTTCAACTTGAAGTAAGCAGGCTCTGTGAACAAATGATCAGGTAGTAATATGGTTTATAGTGTAGATCTTCTTAAACAGCATTTTTCCCCAAAAATGTCTTTTTAACTGCTTAGGAGTCCTTACTTAGTGAATGTCACACATTTTCCGTTCTGTATTTGATTGGTGTTTTTGACCTTGTGGGTGTTTTAGACCTTGGTGGTGTTTTTGACCTCGTGGGGGTTTTGGATCTGGGTGGTGTTTTCGGAACTACGGCGACAACGTGAACTTCACCACCAACCGCGTTAATTTGAACTTTGCCAGCACGTCCATCTAATTGATGACTGAACCAATTGCTAGGGCAAAAAAGTGGAGCCGTTAACGCACCAAAGTAAACGACAACGATAATACAAGTGGTGCCGGCTTTAATCCAGAAAGTTGTAGCATTGCCGGTCCTAGATATAAAAAAGTAATAGATTTTTTGGGGCAATGAATATTTTGTAGCTTCCACACCTATCGATATTTATTAGAATCAAAAACTAATAAATCAAACTATAACTTATCTACGTGCGACAAAGTGCCTTATGCGCAGTCTTGAACGGACTTGCGGGTCAAACCTAATTTCATGAAAAAACTT
>SCLG01000144.1:310412-334150 GCA_004367875.1 Oikopleura albicans
GGTTAGCAATACCCGTTGTGCCCTACGGGGCCTCCATATGCCTTAAATCGACAAAAAAACAAGTTGCGTGTCTATTTACACGCACTTCCCCCTGGGAGTTAAATAATATCAATATAACCCAGACATCCCAAACTCATAATCTGTTCTCTTGACGAATGAAACAAACTGAAAATCTTTCATCTATAGTAGACTGATTTACAAAAGGTTATTGTGAGCTTGTTACGCGCAGCCAGTGTTTATTTATGCAATGGAAGTTATGCCTTTTATTGTCAACAATAGCGTAATGTTGCTGAGGAAACGTAGAGCCAATACGGTATAACCTACTAAAGATTTTTTTGAAAACTTTTATTTACATTTATGAGTTTTTATTTGAAATAATTTTCACGGTGGAGGCCGCAATGCTGTTTACTTTAACTTTCAGGCGGAAGGGGTTTTTGGGAACCCGTAGGGGGAAAATGAGTGTTTATATACACACACTTAAAAAATCACAATAATTCGCAATAATTCAAAAAAAAAACTGGTAAAGCCAAGTTGTACAGCTCGTCAAACTACGTCGATCTGATTATTCAGAAATTGATTCGGGCCCCCTAGAGAGCTGTTTGAAATTTCCAACCTACGCAAAAAAATACCGTCAATCGAATTTTCTCGAAAAGTTGAGGGGGGTCACCAATACCCGTTGTGCCCTACGGGGCCTCCATATGCCTTAAATCGACGAAAAAACAAGTTGTGTGTCTATATACACGCACTTCCCCCTGGGAGTTAAATTAACCTACATTTTTCATATTTGCTTCAAGGTAGCCTCTGGCGGGTCGTTTTATTGCTACATTTTAGTCTACATCTCCTAACTTAGAAAAACAAAATACAACGCTGTATTCTTGTCACCCGTTATGTTGCAGATTTTCCCGTTCGCACAGTTATCTTGCGGATTTATTTTGGGCCAATTTCCCTATGTAAACAGGCTATGTTAACGTGTTCACCACCGAGCTGTTATCTTGCACAGATTTTTTTATGCGAAAATTGCAAGATAACGGCGCAGGGGGTGTAGTGTTTTTCATAACTATGACCCGATAGGTACTTTCGAGCAGAAAATGACTGGATGGCCGGAAGAAAACGTCGTCATACAGAAAACAATGTCAAAACCGCTGCTCAGTGTGAAAGCAGAGCTACTGGTTAAGACACTTGTTAAGAACCGGTATTCAAAGGGTCCCGGACCGAGACTCCCGGTAAGGAACCCAAAAATGCGGTTTGCAGCAGTCAAGCTAGAACAGATATCATAAATCATACTATGTATAATTGAAAAGGAGTACAGTACTTTTACAACGTGGCGTTTTTGGTATTATTTCTGTACATTCAGTACCGTAATAATATTGTTTTGGGAAAGGAAGTGTAGAAATACAATTACATGTACGTTCAACGACGTTTCACACTAAAGTTAGAGATTAAATACTACTCTATAACAACAGGCAAACCAGTAGAACTTGCTCAATAATAAACGTTTATAACGTAGCATAAAAGTATGCGGTCGATTATTTATTTGTTTGGTGCCGGGTTAGGAATAGAATGTGAGTATTGAACTTTTGCAAAAATTGAATTTTGAGTAATGGCGGTCGGACCAAATCTCTCTTACATATTTTCGAAAAACGAGAGAGACGTGAAAATGATTTATACACACTCACACCGTAGTTACAGGGTTACGAGTGACTTGGTATGTAGTATTTTAAAATTTTGTGCGCAGTTTGCAGAGGCAGATGATGACAGAAATTCTAAACCATTTGGTCTATAACGTCAATTTGTGTGGTAGAAAATTTGAAATGACACGGTCACTGAGCAGATGATGTAGTTCAGTGCGGCCCATCCAAAGATGCGTACGAACCGTTTTGACTCCACGTTTAATTTCCGAGTAAAGAAAAATAAGTCACTCGCTCATCCTGTCGTACAAATTGATTAACAAATTATTTCTTAGGTGTATTACTGTGTGAGTTTCATGAAAATCGGCTGTGCGTTTCTAGAATATACTAATTTTATTTTTCCTTTCATAATAAGCCTTTCATAATAAGCGTCTGTAACTGAATTACAAGCAAGCCTATTGGCTCATGCTTTGTATAGGTGCCTCCTATTGGCTAGCGTCCTTTAACCACGCAAACAACTCACTGCGCTGCTTGTAATGGCTTATACTGACAAAGTGGGGGAAAATGAAAAGGAGTGCTGGTCTATACTAGAAATCGCGCAGCCAATTTTTATGAAACTCACGCGGTAAAATAGATGTATAGTATAGGTACTACAGTCACGGATCTCTAGATGTGCGCTGTTTTACGAAAATTTGAAAATACCTCTAGATGTGCACCTTTTTCACATCTATTTTTTTCCAAATCTGCCTCTAGATGTGCATCTTTTTTGAAAGTCGAAAATGCACATATAGAGACCCTTGACGGTATCATACTTTGTTTTGCGAACTAAACCAGAACATCTTTATTTTTAACAGTAACAACGGATCACTACACAGTCGGAATGGATAAAAGGCCGGGATGTGACGATGATGGGAGGAAAATGGAAGCATTCCCGGGAATCGTTTTCTGGGAGAGCAAGTATAACATCCAAGAATGGGTTTTATTGAAATTCACACTATCAACTTGACACTTTATCACCCTTTTTGGCTTAACTCCCATGGGGAAACCCCTGCAATTTTTCACGTATTTTTAATTTGCAAGTTGTAGACTGTATCTGCCTTTTTTTGTTGAAATCGATTAAAACAGAATTTATTAAAAGTTTTAACTTTAACTGGATAAAGCCACCTTTTAATTTACATTTGATATCAGATCAAAGTTTGCGATGAGAAAAGCTCAGGATTTAACTTTATTGGTTTTCAAAATCCTATGGAACAGATCACAAAGTACCGCGAAATGAGCTCTTATTTACAAAAACAGCATGTAAGATTTAAAATTATTAAATAATTTTTGAGTTTGAATTAATATATTAAGTTTATCTCAAATATCAAATTTACCTATATCTCAAACTTAAAAAAGATACACGCAAGAAAAGTATTATTCGACGAATGAAAATCTTACTCTACCCAATTCCAAAATTATACATCAAAAAATAACACGTTAAATCATATAAAGATATTTCAAAGTTTGAGCTCGAACACACGGTATCACACGGTATTAACCGGTATATTTAAAAAAATATTTTAAGGGGACTGTGCAGCAGCGTGTGCTTGTCTTGATATATGTATGGCCTACTCATTTATCTCGACGAGTAAAAAATACAGCAGCTGTTTGCTCAAGAGTCAAGTCTCGTTTACTGGCGCCAAAATTGGAGGTGAAAACGACGTCAGTGGCCTTAAATGTGGATTTGAGTATCCAGATGGACCTTCGGGAGGATCATTTAGCAATCAGGTTGGCGTGCCTAACTATTATTACCCGCCAGACCAGGGTTAGAAACGTGGGTCCAAGAAGCGATTTTTTGCTGGACACGAAATGTATCTTCGTTAGTCTGTTCAAATTTTTCGGTAGTTTCCAAAAACTCGGTCCAATTTATTCTACACCACCTGTCTACGGAACTTAACAAAACTTTTCGAAAAAAAAGGTGTTAAATTCCGTCAATTTTGTTAAGTTCCGTCAATTTTGTTAAGTTCCACGGTCAGTGCGTAGGCGGAAATGCTGGAAAACTTTTTAAAAACTGTTAAGTTCCGTCAATTTAGGCTTTTTTGTCCAAAAATGACCAAACTGTTAAGTTCCGTCAATTTAGGCCTTGTTAAGTTCCGTGGGTATGGCGTAGGCGGAAAAGTTGTCGCGAAAAAACTGTTAAGTTCCGTGATTTTTGTTAAGTTCCGTGGCGTTAACTTCCGTAGACAGGCGGTGTATTTCATCCGGGCCTTTTTTAAATAGGCCACAATGCGCCCTTATGTATGGCAGTCTTCCGGCGAAAACTTTTCCGAAGAAAACTCGTATTCCTCCAAATTGTTCTGTGAAAAACTTACAGGGCCGAATGCCCAATTTCATTAAATTTGGAAAAACCTTCTTTGGAAAAACTACTAGGCGCTGGGTGCATGTATCCACGGCCAATACGTCTAACCTAGTTTCAGACAGCATTGACGCTAAGTGCAGTGAAATTGATGCGATGACTAAACCGTACCCAGTCGATGACCCTGGATGGAACTCAGCCCAGGCATTTATGAAGGATTTGAAATTTGACATACCGTGTGTCACATCCCTTTGTTAAAAAACTCTGAACAATTATTTTTTATTTTAACTCTCAGGCGGAAGGAGTTTTTGAGAACCCGTAGGGGGAAAATGCGTGTATATAAACACGCAATTAGAAAAATTACAATAATTCGCAATAATTCAAAAAAAATGGTAAAGCCAAGTTGTAGAGCTCGTCAAACTCCGTCGATCTGACTATTCAGAAATTGATTTGGGCCACCAGGGCCCCCTAGAGAGCTGTTTTAAATCTCCAACCTACGCAGAAAAAACACCGTCAATCGAATTTTCTCGAAAAGTTGAGGGGGTCAACAATACCCGTTTTGCCCTACGGTGCCTCCATATGCCTTAAATCGACGAAAAAACAAGTTGTGTGTCTATATACACGCACTTCCCCCTGGGAGTTAAATTAACCGCCATTTTTCATATTCGCTTCAAGGTAGCCTCTGTCGGGTCGTT
The DNA here is from genome assembly GCA_004367875.1 of Oikopleura albicans. Lineage (NCBI taxonomy): Eukaryota > Metazoa > Chordata > Appendicularia > Copelata > Oikopleuridae > Oikopleura > Oikopleura albicans. The sequence goes on from SCLG01000144.1 coordinate 315,071, forward strand.
TTATTACTACATTTTAGTCTACATCTCCTAACTTAGAAAAACCAAAATACATCCCCTCCGCGGCTATCTTGTCACCCGTTATGTTGCAGTTTTTCCCGTTCGATCCGTTATCTTGCGGATTTCTTTTGGGCCAATTTTCCCGGAATCCCTATGTTTATGTGTTCACCACCGCGCTGTTATCTTGCAGGTGTCCTCGTTTGTTATTTGTTATGCGAAAATTGCAGATAACGGCGCAGGGGTGTAGTGTTTTTCATAAGTATGACCCGGTAGGTACTTTCGAGCAGAAAATGACTGGATGGCCGGAAGAAAACGTCGTCATACAGAAAACAACGTAAAAACCGCTGCTCAGTGTGAAAACAGAGCTACTGGTTAAGACACTTGTTATGAACCGGTATTCAAAGGATCCCGGACCGGGACTCCCGGTAAAGAACCCAGAAATTCGGTTTGCAGCAGTCAAGCTAGAACAGATATCATAAATCATATAATTGAAAAAGAGTACAGTAGTTTTACAACATATTATTATTTCTGTACATTCAGTACCGTAATAATATTGTTTTGGGAAAGGAAGTGTAGAAATACAATAACATGTACGTTCAACGACATTTCATACTAAATTTAGAGATTAAATACTACTCGATAACTACTGGTAAACCAGTAGAACTTGATCAAAAATAAAAGTTTATAACGCAGCATAAAAGTATGCGGTCGATTATTTATTTGTTTGGTGCCGGGTTAGGAATAGAATGTAAGTATTGAACTTTTGCAAAAATTAAATTGCCTACTGGGTGAGGTAATATAGATGCTAAGCCGTTTTTGGTTCGCGAGTGCGCTGAGCGAATATAAGTCACCAAAACACGGCTTAGCATCTATATTACCCCACCCTGTAATGGCGGTCGGACCCAATCGCTCTTACATATTTGCGAAAAACGAGAGAGATGTGAAAATGATTTATACACACTCACACCATAGGGTTACGAGTGACTTCAAGTCACCAATGGTAATACCAAGTTGGTATGTCTTAAAAAAAAGCAGAGGCAGATAATGACAGAAATTCGTAACACATTTGGTTATAATGTCAATTTGTATGGTCAAAAATGTGATATGGCACGGTAACTGAGCAGGTGATCTAGTTCAGTGCGACCCATCCAAAGATGGGTACGAACCGTTTTGACTCCACGTTTAATTTCCGAGTATAAAAAGCAACAAGTCACTCGCTCATCCTGTCGTACAAATTGATTAACAAATCATTTCTTAGATGTATTACTGTGTGAGTTCCATGAAAATCGGCTGTGCGTTTCTAGAATATACTACTTTTATTTTTCATTTCATAATTCCGTACTGAGAAAGTGGGGAGTCGGACCCACTTGGGAGAAAATGAAAAGGAGTGCTGGTCTATACTAGAAACGCGCAGCCGATTTTCATGAAACTCACACGGTAACATAGATGTATAGTATAGGTATACTACAGTTACAGTAGTGGTCTTTAGATTTGCGCTCTCTAGATGTGCATGTGTCTCTAGATGTCCATATCTCTCTAGATTTGCGCTGTTTTACGAAAATTTGAAAATACCTCTAGAAGTGCACGTTTTTCAGACCTATTGTATTTTTTTCCAAATCTGCCTCTAGATGTGGATCTTTTTTGAAAGTCAAAAATGCACATCTAGAGACCCTATGAGTATCATACTTTGTTTTGCGAACTAAACCAGAACATCTTTATTTTAACAGTAACAACGGATCACTACATTGTCGGAATGGATAAAAGGCCAGGATGTGACAATGATGGGAGGAAAATGGAAGCATTCCCGGGAATCGTTTTCTGGGAGAGCAAGTATAACATCCAAGAATGGGTTTTATTGAAATTCATACTATCAACTAAGCGCATCTATTTGACAATTGATCACCCGTTTTTGGCTTAACTCCCATAAGGAAACGCCTGCAAATTTCCACGTATTTGAAGTCTGTAAGTTAAAGTTTTAATTTAAAACTGAATGCCGCCAGATCAGCGCTTTCCATGAGAAAAGCAACTTCCCAAAAGTTCAAGGTTTAACAGACTATTGGTTTTCAAAAACCTATGAAACAGATCACATAGTACCGCGGAATGAGCTATTATTCACAAAAACAGCATGTAAGATTTACAATTACATAATAATGTTTCCGGTTAAATGCCCAAACTTTGAAATAGAAAAAGATACCACAAATGAAAATCTTACTCTATCCGACTCCAAAATTATTTGTACCATGAGTTATTTTTATATCTGGCTAATGTTCTCGCGCGAGAACCGTAGGTTTATAGAGCCAATCAGCGGCCGCCATTTAAACCATCGTCCAATAAGCGCGCCAATTTGAAGGTTAGGTTAACAGACCAATATTTCAGTCATATATACAAATAACTCATTGTACATGAAAAATAACACGTTACATCATATAAAGAGTCTGAAGTTCAAAGTCTGAGCTCCAACACACGGTATTCATACTTTAAAGTTTTTTTTAGTGGATTGTGCAGCAGCGTGCGCTTGTCTTAATATATGTATGGCTTACTCATTTATCTCGACAAGTAAAAAATACAGCAGCTGTTTGCTCAAGAGTCAAGTCTCGTTTACTGGCGCCAAAATTGGAGGTGAAAACGACGTCAGTGGCCTTAAATGTGGATTTGAGTATCCAGATGGACCTTCGGGAGGATCATTTAGCAATCAGGTTGGCGTGCCTAACTATTATTACCCGTCAGACAAGGGTTAGAAACGTGGGTCCAAGAAGCGATTTTTTGCTGGACACCAAATGTACCTTCGTTATTTTGTGCTAATGTTCAATTTTTTCGATAGTTTGAAAAGAAACTCGGTCCGATTTATTATTCCGGGCCTTTTTTTCAACAGACCACGATGCGCCCCTATTTATGGGCCTAATGGTAAGACCATTAGTTAACAGGCACAGCGGTTTTCCGGAGAAAACGGTTCGAAATACAAAATTATTCACAAAACTCGTCTTCCTCGAAATTTTTCTGTGAAAAACTTACATGCCAGAATACCCAATTTCATAAAATTTTGAAAAAACCTTTTTTGACAAAAACTGAGCGCTCGGTGTATGTACCCACGGCCAATACTTCTTACCTAGTTTCAGACAGCATTGACGCAAAGTGTAGCGAAATTGATGCGATGACTAAACCGTACCCAACCGATGACCCTGGATGGAACGCAGCCCAGGCATTTATGAAGGGTTTGAAATTTAACATCCCATGTTTCACATACCTTTGTTAAAATACTCTGATACCAATTATTTTTTTATTTTAAAACATACATTTCAAACGCTATATACAGTGGTCAACCGGAGTCTGGGCTCAATGATATACTCAATTTGGTTGATAAAATAGGTAGTATTATTTAAATAGTTTATACCGCAACAGAAAAAGCTTCATTGTAACGTCATTACTAATAACAAAAAATACATTTACTATAAAATTACCGGAGGCATCAAAAATTTTTCAAAAAAAAAAATGAAACGCTTGAGGTGATAGAACTCCTTGCAAGGATTCCAAAAAAGTGTTTAAAAATATTTTTGGAACTAGATGGTTGTCAAAAATCTTCTTCTCCAAAATAGCGTTTTGTTCAAAAATTAAAAAAAGTAAATTTAAGTGGAGCCTTCGGCGGATCTTGAACAAACTTGTAAGTGCAAAGAAAACGAGGAATGCGATAATGATATGATTTGTGTGTGCAAAAGTGGATTTATTCCAGTTTATGGAGCTGGTTGTATGTTGAGTAAGTTATTTACATTCGAAGTATAAATTCATAACAATCAGGGACTGCTTCAAGGCTTTGCAAATACCGCTTATATTCTGGCTTAGTTTACCTTAAAAGGTAACATCCAAAAATGGTTTGGCTTAGCTAGGTTAGCGTATCTAAGCCAAAAAATGGCTCGACTATTAGCTTCAAGCTTGGTCTAATAGCTTACCTCAATGCTCGGCAAAGTACATGTTAGCAAGCTTGTGACCTGCTTGGCTTAGTTTTATTAATTTTCATTTTATTTATCTTGGCTTGGCTTAACAATTTTTCAGTCTTCAGCTTTTCCGGTTTGAAATAACGTTTCATTTATTTGTATTATACCGCGGTACGCGCTCCCAACTTAATTGTAAGCGTAACAAAAAAGGAACAACTTGGTACTTCTTGCTCGCGACGCGAAGCGTCGCGGCCAATCAAAATTGGAAGCGCCAGACAATTAAGGTCTTACGCTTACAATACAATTTGGCAAAGCGAAGTCATAGGCAAAAAAAGATTGAGAAACTAAGGACGATTTGTAGGGCCGTCAGACGAACAAGGCATAAACTTAAAAACGAACCGAGACAAAGTAATCCAATACCACTGGTCGCCTTGGCCCATAAATGCAATCATATCGTACTGGGTAGGTATGAGGATTAGTACCATGTATAGTACACCCCCTACCTGCTTAGAGTAACACCGCTTAAAGTAACATATTTTGTGTCAAACTGTGGTCGGTTTTTCCGGCACTACCGGAAATCGCAGAAACAGGAAATAGCAGAAACATCAAAACGCAGAAACCGGAAAACGCATAAAATTCTTAAATCTTCGTTTATTGATATATAACAGTTATTAATTTTTTTAAACGAGATTTGAAAGAATCGATTGAATAAAAATTTTCTGCGTTTTCCGGTTTCTGCGTTTTCGACTACAAACAGGAAAACGCAGAAACATGAAAACGCAGAAAATTTTCTGCAATTTTCTGTTTCTGCGATTTCCGGTAGTACCGTTTTTCGACCTACACACTACCTGCTTACAGTAACAGTTCCGCTTAAAATAACAATTTTTCACACTAGCACACATTTTTGACTAAATTATTTTTGAGATCCTTATCTACCCAAAGAGAAATGTAATTGTGGACCGAACGCACAATGTAACGCTGCAGAAAAATGTGTATGCAATGAAGGTTATAAAGAAGAAAAAGATTTCAAGGTCCAGAAATATAGCATAAAATGCGTTTCCGGTTAGTAAATATATAACTATATACACCCGTGTGCCGTTATAACACGTTTTGCTATTGAAAAACTGTCCAATAACTGCGTAGTGCGTAGGTGGAAAACTGTTGATAAAAGTAACACTAAAAACATGTTGATGAAAAATTGGCCAGTAATAGCAAAAGCCGGAAATCGCTTCTGGGGACTGATGCGTGAGTCTACTGGCTACAAGCCCCGCTTCACGTGGCTGCTCATTCGCCAAATTTATTAAGTCCGTGATTTCAGGCCGTATTGCTGAAATACTCGGTCACTAAATTTCCAACACGCGCTTATTCTATCCTACACGCACCTCGTCGGTCATTTACGCGCTTAATTGTTCACGCACATGCTAAATTCCGCCACTTGCGTGCTCAATTTTCGACACGCGTTTCTTCAATAAATATTATTTTTAGTTTGATATGAAGATAAAATTTCAATTTTTTTTTATATTTATAAACAATTCAGAAACCGACACAGACCAAACACTTGAAGAAGATCAATTTACAGGCAACGGCGTGAAAAATATATTGAGCTATTTTACTGTGCTTTTCTGTGTTGCTTTATTTGGTTATTAGTCGATGAAAATATAAAAATGGTTTAGATACTAGAATAGCAACACTAAAATTTTAAGAAGGAGATGTAAACATCCACCAAGGGATTCCACTTGATGTCGCCTTGAATTAAAGTCATTACATACACGAATATTTTATATAACAGCCATTTTGATAAGCTCCTTTTATTGTCCACGGCGTCACCTAGCGGCTTTATGTGCGTATGATTTTCACCATACTAGGTTTCTCATTCGAGTATATGAATTTCTGCATAGAATATACCGTATATTATACCGTATATTATATACGGGTACATTACTGACCAAAGTTTCATCGTACTGTAAAAATAAACTCTTCAAAAGTTTTCCCTTTTTCTCGAAAATCTAACGCAACAAAATACTCGGCGTTCCCCATAAAAAACCGGGACTTGTTTTCATCTGGACAAGCCCAATACAGTGTGAGTTTCATGAAAATCGGCTGCGCGTTTATAGAGTAAACTATTTTTTTCATTTTATAATGGCGTACTAAGAAAGTGAGGATAAAAATAAACCTAAAACTGGTCTAAACGCGCAGCCGATTTTCATGAAACTCACACGGTAGAATAAAAAATGGACCGTCTAGAAAAAGAAACGATGGATATTCATGTCGCCCTAATAGTATTCATATTCACCTCGTGATTAAGTCGAGCATAAGTTATGCTCCATAACTTATGATTCATAACTTATGAATCATAAGGTTCTAAGTTTATGAATTTTCCAAAGATGTCATGTATTTCCATCTAGGGATTATAGAGAGCTGTTATCTGTACATTGACCTACTGTAACTCCTAGAAGTTCGACGCTCGGACTACCGAACTTGAACTACAGTAACTCCTCGAACACTGTCTCAGAAAGACTTGTCAAGCTCTTTTGAGTACCAGCCAAGTAAGAGCTCTTATTGTAGAATATTTAAATTACCGAAACAAAATGCGACAGGATAAAAACAAATCTATGTTGGATATGAATTTACGTCTGTCGATAAAATTATCGATTTGATACACATGTTTTGTTGTACTGCCGTCACAACAAAACAAAACAATATCAAGCAACTTCTTTTATGTTATATCAAGCTGTGCTGCACGCGATTAAAATTTAAGTCGGCAACTTTTGCTGCAATTATTTTTTCAATATCGGTGCAAAAAATTTTCTGTCCGAAAATTAATCTATAAATTACGGATCACCCGGTCCTGCTTAACTCTCAAGGGGAAAGACTTTTTGATAACCCGTAGGGGGATTTTGTGTGCACCTATGCACACACTTAAAAATTTACAATAATTCGGAATAATTCTGGTAAAACTGGTATAGCCAAGTTGTAGAGCGCGTCAAACTACGACGATCTGACTATTAAGAAATTGATTTGGGCCACCAGGGCCCTCTAGAGAGCTGTTTGAAATATCCAACCTACGCACAAAAAATATCGCCAATGGAATTTTCTCGAAAAGTTGAGGGGGTCAACAATGCCAATTCTGGCCTACGGGCCTTAAATCGACGAAAAACCAAGTCGTGTGCATATATGCACACACTTCCCCCTGCGAATTAACCCCCAAACACGACCCCCGGACGTTTGTCCGGCCCCGGGTGAAAAAACGCAATTTTCAAGTTGTTCTGTTTTTTTAAATGACTTGACATTGAAAACGAACATAGAATAATCGATTACAAAGTCGTAGAGCAAATAAAAATACTAATAGTAATACAATTTGTGGTTTTGTGGTCAAATCGACCAAAAAGTGTCCCAGGGTGGTCGGGAAGCTTTCAAGAGTATGCTCAATCGATTCAGGACCATCGATTTGCTCATTGTGAGATTTTACGTACGATTAGATAGGAGTACAAGAAAGGCCGGACAAATGTCCGGCCCCGTGCTCAGGGATGAGCTGAATAATCGTACTTGGGGGTTAAACGTTAATAATTGTTCACTTAAACAACTACCACTTGTGTTTCATACAATAATTTTAAAATATGAAAAATATGGGACTTGTAGTCCCCACCTACTGAGCGTCAAAATTGAAAATCCGCGTTTTAATATTTTTCTAGATTATACACCAGTTCTCTAAATTTTCAATTGGGATGTCTAAATAAATAATGGGATATTAAAACAAATAAAAATGGGCTTATTTTCATGCTGAACGCTGATCAGATCTGCGCTGAATAGTAGTTACCTAAGGTAACTTACCTTACTGTACTTCACCGTGTTTGTCCAGGAAAAGGTTTTTTGGGAGAAATATTAAGTTTTGTGGTCTCTATTAGAGATTCCAACCGATTCCAACCTGCGGGTAAAACTCTGATAAATTCTTACCCGAATTCCGTTACCCGAGTTTTGCCCGACTTTTTTAACCTGAAAATCGTTATCCAACCCGTGTCCAACCCACGGGTAAACTCGGGTTGGAATCCACGTGCCTACCTCTGCTCTCTACCATGTTTTTAACATATTTTTCCTCGAAAAATGTTTTCTTTGGATGACCGCTGTGCCTACGTGACCACGCGGGTACGCGCGCACTGACAAAACTGCTCCCTCTGAAATATGATTGGCGAAGCTCCGCGGAGTAGCCGTGGATGAGCCAGTAAGAAAAGAGTTATTCGAGATTATCGAAAAACCAACGAGATGATTCGCTACTCTAATCTCAGCTATGACTGATAAGATAATTGAAAGACGATTGGAGACTTAAAACATAAACAGCGTAATTTCAAGGTATTAGTAAACAACCAGAAAATCACCAAATTTTTGAAACAACGTCAGAGAATTAGTTAAAAATTCCATAGCTATTATCTTTAAAGACGGGTCGGTACAGATGTTTAGAAATAAAACCGAAAATCCTAGAAGTTCACTTTTTATGTTTATTTTGCCCATGGGATCCAAATTGCTATAGGGAAACAGTATGTTAAAATTAGTGACCCTTATTTTCAGCAACAATATTTTTTACGAAAAATGACCCTTATTTCGCAAAATTGACCCGTATTTGAGGTTGAAAACCACCCCAGTAAGAGAAGAAGAACAGGGCTTCAAAATAAAATAATAATAAAAATCCGTTCATTGAGAGCAAATTGGGTAGCTAACTACCCCATAGGCGCATGACTGTTATAGTAAACTCGATGCGCATGACTGTTAAAATGAAAAAATAAAAATTACTGAGTAAAAAAGAGTAGTAAAAAAATTGTTGGAAAAAAACCTACCGGATAACACCATAAGCGCGCTCAAGCTGGCCAACCGGCCGGATAATTGCGCAGGGGATATATTATGAATTTTTATTTCATGTACAGGGGGGCCCCAAAGTAAGGGCCCCCAAAGTAAGGGCCGCTCACCCAAAGTAAGGGCCACTACCCAAAGTAAGGGCCATCTTTTGGCACTTTTTTTTCCAAAAAATATTTTTCTCTCAAAGTAAGGGCCAAATGACTCGATTTTTTTGGAAAAGACTCAAAATATGGGCCATCATTTCTCAAAAATTCTTTTTTTCTCAAAGTAAGGGCCAAAAAATAGGACTTTGGCCACATGTCAGACATATCAGGTGGGTCTTATTTTTAGAACGCGGATTTTTTTGTCTGACAGTCTGAAAAAGTAACCAATATGACCATTTAGATTTGCATGTTTTCATAAAAAATAAAATTTAAACTAAGAAAATGAATTTCCTGGAGACCCTCAAAAAAGTGTCAGAAGTCATTCTCAGGTTTTTTGGATCACTATTTTTTNCATGTATTTCCATCTAGGGATTATAGAGAGCTGTTATCTGTACATTGACCTACTGTAACTCCTAGAAGTTCGACGCTCGGACTACCGAACTTGAACTACAGTAACTCCTCGAACACTGTCTCAGAAAGACTTGTCAAGCTCTTTTGAGTACCAGCCAAGTAAGACCTCTTATTGTAGAATATTTAAATTACCGAAACAAAATGCGACAGGATCAAAACAAACCTATGTTGGATATGAATTTATGTCTGTCGATAAAATTATCGATTTGATACACATGTTTTGTTGTTCTGCCGTCACAACAAACCAACACTGTATGAAGCAACTTCTTTTATGTTATATCAAGCTGTGCTGCACGCGATTAGATCGGCAACTTTTGTTACAATAATTGTGATTTCTTCTATATCGGTCAAAAAAAATTTTCGTCGGAAAATTAATCTGTAAATTACGGATCAACAGGCCCTGCTTAAACCCTGCTTAACCCTCACACACGACCCCGGGACATTTGTCCGTGCACGGGTGAAAAAACGCAATTTTCGGGTTGTTGGGCTTTGTTAAATGACTTAACATTGAAAACCAACATAGAATAATCGATTAAAAAGTCGGAGAGCAAATAAAAATACAAATTTTATATACGTAATAAAAAGTAACAAGTCATGGATTGAACCTAAGAAACCTAAAAAAAGAGGTTATTTGCAATTAATAGTTTTCAGGCGCATTTTTTTTTTCTCATATTTTCCGAAGCTGAAAAAATCAACGGTGCACTAGCTTGCAAAAAATGAACCGCGTACGTCACCCGGTTACCGTTTGTGAATTTGTGGCTTTGTGGTCAAATCGACCAAAAAGTGTCCAAGGGTGGTCGGGAAGCTTTCGAGAGTATACTCAATCAGGACTGTGTGAGATTTTACGTACGATTAGATAGGACTCCTATCATAGGAGTAGAAGAAAGGCCGGACAAACGTCCCCACCTACTGAGCGTCCAAATCGAAAACCGGTGTTTTCATTTTTTTCTAGATTATACACCAGTTCTCTAAATTTTCACTTGGGTTGTCTAAATATAACATCAAATAAAAATGGGCTTAAAGCGCGTAGACGTTAAAAGCGAACTGAAAATGACTGGACGCAATGTTAAAAAAACACAAACTCATTTTGGGTTTCACAGTACGCGGTTTCACATCGCGACTCCTAATTGGCCGGAGTCTCAAATTCAGACTGAGTCACCATCAGGGCTGTTTACGGCATCACTCGAATCAACCAAAGAGACACCTCAAAACAACGTAGGTTTTCAGCTCGCTTTTAACGTCTACGTGCTTTATTTTCACGCTGATCAGATCTGCGCTGAATAGTAGTTATCTTACCGTACTTGACCGTGTTTTCCAGAAAAAGGTTTTTGTGGAGAAATGTTAATGAGTTTGTTGTCTCTAGTAGTAGACTCTCTACCATGTTCTGAAGATATTTTTCATCGAAAAATATTTTCTCTGAATGACCGCTGTGCCTACGTGACCACGCGGGTACGCGGGCACTGAAAAAATGTTCACTCTGAAATATGATTGGCGGAGTAGCCGTGGATGAGCCACTAAGAAAAGAGTTATTCGAGATTATCAACCGAGAAAACAACCAGATGATTGGCTAGTCTAATCTCAGTTAACACTCATAAGATAATTGAAAGACGATTGGAGACTTAAAACATAAACAACGTAATTTCAAGGTATTAGTAAACAACCACAAAATCACCGAATTTTTAAAACAACGTCAGAGAATTAATTAAAAATTCCATTGCTATTATCTTAAGGACGGGTCGGTACAGATGTTTAGAAATAAAACCGAAAATCCTAAACGTTCACTTTGTATGTTTATTTTGCCCATGGGATCCAAATTGCTATAGGGAAACAGTATGTTAAAATTAGTGACCTTTTCAGCAACAATATTTTTTGCGAAAAACGACCCTTATTTCGCAAAATTGATCCGTATTTGAGGGAACCTTATTAGCGAATCCTCTGTAGTATTTTAGTTTAAAATGAAAAAAAAATAAAAATTACTGAGCAAAAAAGAGTAGTAAAAAAAATTGTTGGCAAAAACCTACCGGATAACAGCACGAGCGCGCTCGAGCCGGCCAACCGGCCGGATAATTGCGCAGGGGATATATTATGACTTTTTATTTCATGTACAGAGAACAAATATCTCCAAACTTATTTTCAGTATATGATATACTGAGAATAAGCTGGTAGATATTTTTTATTTTGCTAATTATTTAGGTTTTTCTTAATTACATTCAAATAATAAGAAGTAGACGAAAAAAAAACAGTCCAAAACAGACGCATTAATATTTAATATAAAAATCAGACTAATTATGCACAAACCTACATTCAGTATTTATGTGTGTGTTTTAAATAATATGTTTATAATAAATATTTTTGGATATTAATAATTCTACATATAGTCTATAGGCGCTCTTTAAAATATATAGTGTTCATACATTTTAGACTGGCAAAATGCGTTGTATGGTTGAGTATGCAAATCGTGGCTGCGTTCATTATGCAGTTGTCGTTACAGTACATTTCAAGTTGAACGATTTGCCCTCCAGGAAATCTTCACAATTATGCCAGTTTTTTTTTTTTTGTTTTGCTAAATTAATTATATTTTAGCTCAAGTTATGGTTATTAGATATTTGTGATTTGAGTTAATTCTTCGCCTACATTTTCGTCGATACTATATTTTTTTTTCTCATTCCGCGTGGTGGTGCCGAGTGTAGTAGCAAAGCTTGTCTTGCTCATTATTTTCTTTTTTTTTTGTACAACCTATTATACACGAAAAATACCGTGCTGCATTTCAGTAAACACGTTATATATTCTTTTTTATTTATAATTTTTAGACAAAAAAAAAAGAGAAAAAACATAAAAAAAAACAAAAAATATTCATGGAGAAATTTGCGAGGGAAATTGAAAGTAGAGAGTAAGCAAGATGATCGAAGATTCATCGTCGGACGAAGATGACGACTTAAGGAATGCGTTATAAGTTTTTTTGCATTTTATATGACCTAAAAAAAAGTTTGTAAAAATTGATCAAAAATGGGGCAGTTCTATTGTGTAGAAATCTTGACAAACTTTTTTTGAAATTATATGGAAAATAAACGGCTTAAAAAAGTTGTACCAGTTAAGGTTTCCACGCTGTAAATTCCTAGCCTGACAAAGATCACGGGTAAAACCAATTTTGAGTACACCCCATACGCCTTTATGTTGAAAAACTAATATAAATAAGGGCGCATTCCTGTATTTAAACAACTATGTATTTCCAAACAAAAAAATCATAACGGCCCGAACGGGCAATTTCAACATAACGGCGCAGAGGTGCATTAAATATATTTGTTTTTATAGTGTTACAGCCAGTTACCTAATTTTCGTTAAATAACGGATTTTGAAAAAAAACAAGTTAATTTAGTTTCGGTTGCTTCACCTTGAAATTATTTGTTTATAATCAATGAATTCAACATACTATGCTCAATTATTCTGATTATGTAATACAACAGTCCGATTTGAGACTTCGCAAACTAGGTACGTAAAACAGAGAATAAACTACAGTGAAAAAATGTGCCCATGCATTCAATTTAGAACTAAAATATTGAGTGAAATATGACGATAGTTACCAGAATTTATTAGGTCACGTTGGGTAAAACGACCACGCCCACGTATTTTTAATAATATGACAATAATTATCAATATTTACTTTCGTAATTAATCCTATATATATCGAATATGCACTTCGAGAGACCCCTGACTGTATATTAATCACGTGTAAAACAACCACGCCCACGCATTTTTATTTCCCACGAATTTATCATATGACAATAATTATCAATATCTATTCGATGATGAACCCGATATGTTAATCACGTTATGTAAAAAGACCTCGCCTACGCATTTTTTGTTTACCTCGGTACCGTAATCAATCGAGAAAAAAAATATACTGCTCATTATGCGCAAAAATGAGTTATAAATAATGCTATGATCGGCATTTTTTTGTTCTAATCAACCTTTTATCGATTGGTGTTATCTTTTCCGTCAATGAGTTGATCCTTGACATTTGGTAACCGTCCAGATCTTAATTTCAATAATTAAATCTACTTGGCTGAATCTTGAAATGAGACCTCCATTTTTGTGCAATATCTCACATCGCTGGATTCAATTATCGTTTAGGTGAACCAGAATAAAAATTCTGATATACATTGATATATTATAAATCATTTACACATTTGGATATTCGTTAAAAAATCGAATTAGGAAAAAAGGCCCTAAATAGACAGAAAAACTATAAGAACACACAATTTTTACAAGTCACGTTTTTAGAAAAAAAATGTTAGTGCGAAAAATGGAACTACTTTAACAAATTGCTTGATAATGAGTTAGTCGTATTCGTAAAAACAACTTTCAACGAATGCGCACAATCGTGTTATCTCGTATTTTTTAATTTCGATTTTCAAAATTAAAAATCAAGGTCATGAAACTCGGGCGGTCATCACATTTTGAGGTTTTTTGTCGATATTTTTCCTTGGACGTTATATCAAAAATCGTAACTCTACGGGTCATGCGATTTTCAAAATTTTCAAATAGTTTTTGTCCGTATTGAAAAGAACTAGAATCTCCATATCTAGAAAATACGAAGGAAGAAACGCCGAGAATTCATTTAATACGCTGAGTAGTAACTGGATTCAATTAAGATTTAGGCGAAACAAAATATAATTCGACAGATACATATATACAGAAAAATGGGCAATGAAATGTTATTCTAATATGCTAGAGGCTTAACCGTCATACGGTGGATTATTTGCTGTATATTCATTTTTAATGATAGAACTGTATTGATTTTTTTTGTCTTTTTATTTCTTTTATTGTACGTGACCAATTAAAAGTTATGTTGCCGTGATTAATACCAGACACCTTGGTAATGATTCTCCATATTTGAAAACCACAAGGATTCATTGAATGATGAAGTCTTCATTAATACCAAAATTCAAGTTCAGTAGACAAAAAGAACAAAAAGAGATCGAAAATTGATCAAAATCGGATTATTAATTTTCCATTTTTTTTTTAATTACTCCCTCAAAACAGCCTCGTTTTAAGTTTTTTTTTCCTTTTTCGTCCGTTTTATTCAAAACAAAGAGGCTTTTAGTCGGCGAATTATGTCAATCAGCGTTTCGGCCCAAAAAAAAAAATTTGGGTCCCTTGAGGGGTTGAAAACCTACTCATATGCAACTTTTAACCACGTTCGGGCTTTTTGCCCGATTTGAGAAACTTGTAGGGCTTAATAAGGGACTGATTTGAAAAACGTCCTGTATTAAGCACCTGTCCCTTATTCCAGCACCCCCAGGTCCTTTGTACAGTATGGGTGAGCCAATCAAATGATTTTTTCGTTCTTGACCCAATTTCAACTTTTAACAATTTCATCATGAGTAGAATGTGCATATATATAGATATATTTTGAAATCAGAAAAATAATTGTGGCAATTCATTTGGGAAATAAAAATGCCGTTGTTTTGAAAAATAATAATTGTAGAGGGTGAAAAAACAAAAATCAGTTTTTGGGCCATACAGTATGGCCCATACTGTATAGCCCATACGGTAAATCACTTTATACAAACTTATTAAAACTTTATACACAGTAGTTGAAAACAATTTAATAGGTCAAGTTAATATTACGGCACGTTGACAGTTATAACGTTGCGAACGTGTCGTTCATAATAACGACTGACAGTTGGTATACCTGTCCAATGACTTTATAAAGGATAAAACATTATCAACTACACTCACGTCGGTTTATGCAGAACGCTTTCCAAAAACTGTTTTAGGGAAATAAAACAGACAAGAGCATCTAGGAATTGAAATTTAGCTAGGAATAGAAAGATAATCGAATTAAGTACAATAAGCCAGAGATTCGGTTTAACGTTTAACGGATAGAAGTTCGGTAATTCTAACTCCGCCCACCACATAGTGCTCCTGAACACTCATATCAGATTTGACCTTCCAGAATGAGATTTTTTTAAATTTTAAAAGGGAATCCGGATAAGTTCGACAAGCCGGTTTTTTTACCCGGTTACATTTTTCGGTTTCCGTTTTTTTCCGGTTTTCATTTTTTTTTCTAGTGACCGGAAGTGACCGGAAATGAAAGAGAATGAAAAATATGAAGACCGCAAAAAAAATCAGCCAAATCCATACATAGGAACGTGAGTTATTGCAATTTTTAGATTTAAAAATGTAACCGGGTCAAAAAAACCGGCTTGTCGAACTTACCCGGATTCCCTTTTAAAATTTCAAAAATTCTAATTCTGGAAGGTCAAATCTGATATGAGTGTCCAGGAGCACTGTGCATCAGCTCCTATGTCGTCGGTTACCTCTGTAAACTGTCATAATTAATAATTTAAAGGTACTTTAAAATCGGGTCAAAATCACAGCTGGTGAATCTAGCCATACGTGGTTTTTGTAATACAAACAAAAAAGGGGGTCGATCTTGAGACACCAAAAAAATTTGCCGCAAACCAGTTCGACGGAGTAGAAGCCTAGACATGATATCGATGTTTTTTCCTAAAATTTTTCAAAATCACCATGTATGGCCAATTGATATCGAGATATTTTGATAAAATTTTTGCACGCATTTTTTTGACAAACTACATAATAATTTTTTCGTTTTTTTTACCAACCTTCTCACAAATACGATTAAAAATTTTATTATTATTCATATGTTGCGGAAAAACTTGTTTAAGAGAAGAAAAATAAGCTATAAGTTAAATAAGCTCGCCTATAATCGCCAAATTTTTTCGAAAAAAAAACTGTTTCGAAAAAAAACTGTTTCGAAAAAAAAAACATTTTTTCGAAAAAACCCATTTGCAGGCCTTAAATGAAATTTATCACGTGACAGGGTGAACTGGGTCAAAACTGGATTAGCCCACTACAATCCAATTTTTCATTTTACGTCGAATGGCCAAAACAGTTTTTTTCGAAAAAAATGGTAGTTATGAGAAAAAATTAAGAGAAAAAACACCACTAAGCACTATAATTTTTATGTTTTTGGCTCTGGCACCTATAACTAAATTGACGTCAATTTCCAGAACATACGACTTTTACTTCTATAATAATATATAGTCCCGACCTTCCAATTGTGCAATTTGCGTTTCCGAAAAACGTGCACAATTGGAGGGTGCACAATTGGAAGGTCGGGACTGTAGGCTCAATTAGTTTTTTGTATAAAATACAATAAGTGTGACAAAAAAAGGAACGCAATCGTCAGACAAACACAACAATCCGAAAGCACCGTACAAAGTAATGGGTCGGCGACAATTATTCGCGCAGCCGCATCTTCGATTATATGGATTATCAATATTGGGAAACAGCTTTGAACTGAGTATTATTTTTTTAGACTCATATTTTCTTTCAATTAAGTTATATAAACTATACGCTCGATATAACCGTGTCAAATGGAAATTGTTTTGTTGGTTGAACGAGATCAAAGAAATCGGTACTGTGAAAGTCGATTTAATTGCCGCTAAAAATCTATACATTCATTTCAATAGTTTTTTTTTACTTCCCATTTTAGAAGGCCAACGAAATTTATGCGCCACAATCTGGACGGGGCGTTATGAATTGCTCGTTTTTTCTTAATCTTATTTAACTCTCAGGGGGAAGGAGTTTTTGGGAACCCGTAGGGGGAAAATGCGTGTAAATAAACACGCACTTAAAAAATNCCCCCAGGGCCCCCTAGAGAGCTGTTTGAAATCTCCAACCTACGCAAAAAATACCGTCAATGTATTTTTTTCGAAAAGTTGAGGGGGGGGGTCAGCAATACCTGTTTTGCCCTACGGGCCCCCATATGCCTTAAATCGACGAAAAAGCAAGTTGTACTACAAGTATGTCTATATACACGCACTTCCCCCTTGGAGTTAAAAAAAACGCGTATAACTGTCCGTTTATTTTTTTTTTTGCGCGCGTACGAGCATCCAAATATTAAATGAGTAAAAGGCGTACAGTTCGTATCGCCTTATCTGAACGTGCAATATTTGCGTTACTTTATAACCTTTAATTTATAGGCTACAGTTGTGGATGCGAGAACGTAACACTTTCACCTGTCAAAAACTGTTACGTTCTCGCGATTTTGTTACGTTCTCGCATCCACTGTTACGTTCTCGCAAAATTTTAGGTCAACCACATCTAAGCTCGAATATGATTTTCAAGCATCAAAACTTCCCCTTGGGAGTCTTTTTTACTTCTTTTCAAAATACTATTCATAAAAAATTATCATTAGGAAATTAGATTTTTCTTACACCAGAAAAAAATCAAAAAGTCTACAATTTTTTTTATTTTACAAAATATTTCAAGCGAAATTTTGAGAAAAAAGTGTTACGTTCTGGCAAAAAATGACTTTTTTCTCAAATTATTCCATTTTTGCGTTATTTCAATAGAAATTTTGAGAAAAAGTGTTACGTTCTCGTAAAAGTCGACCTTTTCCCAAAAACTGTTACGTTCTCGCGTGTTACGTTCTCGCATCCACAACTGTATAAATATCCTCCTTATTTCCAATACGGACGTTTTTGCTTCTCTAAAATATCGTCTGTATTGGGGTCAATTGTTATAAAGTGTCCATTTTTTGGCTGTTTTGAGAACATTTTTTCACAAAAAGCGTCCATATTGGAAGAAATCGTCCGTATTGAGAGTAAGTGCTGTAGTACTGATTAAGCTAACCAGTTTAAGGCTTAAACTTTAAGCCATGCGACCCTAAAATGGGCAAGTGGGTGTTTTTCCATGCCCAGTTATCCCTCTATTTATTAATAGTTAAATTTTTGAGGGCGTATGAAATCGAAATTTGGCACATAGGTGCCTCAGGAATGTATTTAAATTACTGGCCCATGGTTCCCCCTATGGGTTATCAATCGCGTGATATTTTGGGTATGTTTGTCATTTTGTTTTGAACGTACTCTCGGCTCATCCGAAGCGTCAGACTGTGTAGGATTAAATACTAAAAGCTGGCAACCATGTCCAAGTAGTCATATCGAAGACACTTACTTTGTCTAACAAGTAGCTACAAATTACTCTTACGTTTTACGTCTAGCGGTTAAGGTAGCTCGGTAGACTAACAGACAAAAGTAATTTTATTTTTGTTCAGTTTACCTGACATTTTAAGTTTTACATCAACGTTAACTTTCAAACAATTGAAATTACTAAAACATTTTCAGTAAAATTTTCGAAAAACAATTATGAACTAGGTACCGTGTGTCGTATATAAGAACTTTCACAATTATGCGAAAATAGTTTTATAACTGATGCTGTTTTTAAGGTGCCACACTTAAAGCCCAAGCATACGGTACCAGTGTTGGAAGCCTTGGGCGTTTGGGTGTGTTGGCCAACGCCCAACCAACGCGTTGTGAACGTTGGGCGTTCGGGAAATTTAATCCCCAACGTTTTGGGAGCCTTGGGTAAATTTGGAGCGTTGGCCAACTTTTCCAACACTGATACGGTACACTCGTATACTGACTAATAATTTCTCCACATTAATTATTATTATTTTTTTGCTTTGAAAATATTTTTTGGGTCACGTTCGTTTTTGTCTTAAACATATTGAAAATCCATTCCAATAGCCGTCTCGATCACTCACTGTTGATGCGTTTTCACTGACGTCGTCTGAACAGCCCTCTGAGGATCAACAAAGCTCCGAATTCCGTCACACGCCTGACCAAACGACGTCGAGCAGTCTAAATGATGCCCGTGAGGGTTCCTCCAAGCCGTCCTCAACCGCTGGCGCACGGTCTTCAAAAAAACGGATCGATTTTGTC
>SCLG01000144.1:349425-366730 GCA_004367875.1 Oikopleura albicans
AAAAAAAATGAGAATGGTTTATGATAATTGAAAATGAACAACAGATTTTAACTCCAAAAACAAATTCGCACTCTTTCAGGCAACTTTTTTTCATTCCGTTTCCTTACGTGATTCAAAAATACAATCCATTACCTTTTTATGTATACTAAACAAACCACCTAAGGCACAGCCCGATAATGCGCGGATTCGCCTCGCAATACGAATTGATCGCCCGCCGAATTTAAAACATTGCGGATATTTATACGCACAGGGCAAACAAGCGTGGAAAAAGTGGAAAATGAGGTTCTTTGCACTTGTTCAAGTATCACAGTACACTTTCGCTATGTGCAGTTATCAAGAACGTAAACAAGAACCGCATGAGATGATTCAACTAGACGGATTCACAGGTAAAAAAAGATTACATGTAACATGTGAATTTATAACGTGGTTTTGAAACTATGAAGTAGTTTTAGTAACGGATGGAAAAAACGTGTGATTTTGGCCAAAATGCAATCACACTCACAAAATCACAACATCACAGGAATCACAAAATCACAAACGTTTCAATCACAATCACGCGAAAATCACGCTGTTATTGGCAAAAACAGGCTAAAATCACAAAAATGTGATTTTGGTGTGATTGGGGAATTTCCAATCACAATCACGCGAAAATCACAAAATCACAAAAATCACATTTCATTTTTTTAATTAACAAAAAAACTAGATTATCGTTTTAAAGTATCTTTGGAGTGGTATTTGCAGTCAAATGAAAAAAACATAAACAAAGTTAACCGCTAGACACTGATAAAAAATATTAAATTAATATAACCATTATGGTATTTTTTCCAGTTTGCATCGAAGCGAAATTAACCAATTATACTGTGTGTTGTAACTAGTTTTTTCAGGTCAAAAACAAAGCGATTCAGTCCATTAGAGGGTGCCAAGTGAGCGGAGCTTGTAATATTTCAAACATGTTAACATTTACATACGGGCTCATTTACTTGACGCCCTCTAATGGACTTGATTTGCGTTATGTTTGCCCAGATAAACTACTTACCACACTCAGTATTTACCACTTTGTTTGATACTTATACAATTCGAGTGACATTTTTTTTGCGCATTATACGTTATTACGACTTATGTTAATTTAGTGGATTATTCGGAAGCCGAACCCGGCCTTGAAGGTGGCGAGGCCTTTTTCAACGCAATGAAGGAAGGCGACAGCGTCATTTTTGCGTCCGCCGACTCAGAGGATCGTGTTCTTTGGGTGCAGGCACTGTACCGTGCGACGGGGCAATCCTATAAGCCACAGGCCCCATCCACCCATACGCCAAAATTGCGACCTGCCGAAAATCACCAAGTAATTCAAATGNGACAGGCCTTCTATCAGTATCTAGTTGTTCAACCAACCCATAGATACAATGTGGATCACAAAGCGACTGCGCGTTTTTTTTTGCTCTAGCTGATTCATTGTTGGACCACTCAGTATATATATTATATTAATAATATGTATGTTTTTTTCAATCATCCAAACCGCGGCTTCCCCTAAATAAGGAGGTCCCATCGGTATTTCGAATCCGTCTATTAGCCCGGGTCAATTATTCGTTTTGGATGAGTTTTGCGCTCGTTACGGCGTCCGCCTCTGCCATCGCCACTTGTGCTATCTAAATGAGCTTTTGGAGCAGGCCGAAAAGGGGGCAATGATCGACCCGACTTTATTGCACTATTGCTACGCATTTGTCTCCAGTCACGTTTACGGATCACGTCCAGAAGGCATTGTCACTGTCACTAATTCCGAATTTGGCCGCTTTCAAGACGTTAAGGAGCGTCTTCAATCATACCTCGAGTCACAGGTAATATTCCTAATCCACTAGACAAATATAAACACTTTATTTTCCCGCTTTCAATTTTTCTAAGTGAGACATCAACACACACAAGACGTTGTTAATATTCAGTAAATCCTTTCACAGTGAGCCCACTTTCACCCACAGCCAACTGAAACTAGCAATTTTCCAATATGGATCAAGGGTCCAATGCGGTGTTTATATCGGATTTGAAATTTTTGACCCCAAAATACTTTACAATGGGTCGGAACCGGTAATTTTGACCGTTTTTAAACCAAAGACTAAACATTACCGGTAATTTAATAGTCGGTTTAAAAAAAACTAATGCCAGATTTGAAATTCGTTGTCACCAAATTGCGCTACGAATCGTCAAAATACGAGAATTACCGGACATTTGCCGGTCATTTCCAGAAATTATATCGGATTCGAAATTTTTGACCCCAAAATACCTTATGATGGGTCGGAACCGGTAATTTTGACCGTTTTTAAACCAAAAACTAAAAATTACCGGTAATTCAATAGTCGGTTTAAAAAACTGATGCCAGACTCGTTTTTGTAGTCAAAGACTAAAAATTACCGGTAATTTAAAAAACTAATGCCAAATTCGAAATTCGTTGACACCAAATTGCGCTACGAATCGTCAAAACCGGTAATTTCTGGAGTTTTTCCATCAAAATACGAGAATTACCGGACATTTGTCGGTCATTTCCACAAATTACTTTAGCAATATTCCTAATCAACTAGCCAAGTATAAACACTTAATTTTCCCTCTTTCAAATTTTCTAAGTGAGACATCAAGACACATACGACTTAGTTAATATTCAGTAAGTGCTTTCGCAGTGAGCCCACTTTCAGCCACAGCCAACCGACACTAGCAATATTTTTTCATTACGGATATATGGTCCAATTGAATTTAAAAAGAATTTTCAACCACTTGGTTAACCGATTTCTAGGATCGTCAAGCCGTAGCTTTTGGGTACGGGTAAGTCGGGATGGATTCTGTGGTTTTCGAAATCATAATTAAAATGTTGAGGAGCCGCTACATGGCCTAACAGACAGTTTGGTCTAACAGTCTTCGGATATCAATAATTTGTCTTTTGGTGATGATTTAGAAAATATGATTGGTTCCCAATGGTTCTTATAAAGCGCGAGTAAGGTAAAACCGAACTGAACCTACGCGAATACAAAAAAATGAATGACTAGAGGCAATTTCATTAAATAAGACAATTTGCTAACTACGATTGCCTCCAGTCATTCTTTTTTTTATTTACGTAGGTTCGGTTCGCTTTTAAAGTACTCGCGCTTTACGACGAGTCTTTTAGTCACATTTTAGACTGCATCCAATTTTTGCCTAGTTATTTATAAATTAAATTCGTCTGCTGTGCTTTCAAAGCATTCTAAATTACAAACTAAATCTATTTTAAACCAATTTCGAAATCCAATTTTTTCAACAGAATTTAATTTACCAACATATGTATGTTTTTTTTTGCTGATTTGTATATATATATATATACCGTGTGTATTAGCATCAACGGTATATTACAAGTTGAATCAATAATTTGTAAGGCGATTGAATCGCACCGATTCCTATGAACCCACTTTCACCGAATGCCAACGGACACTTTGTTTTTTAAATGCGACTTATCTGTGATAATCATATTTAATATGGAAATTGGCAGCAGTTTTTGTGTTTTTTTATAATGAGATATTATTAAAGATTTAGTTCCATTTTAATTTATTTTATTCACAATCTACACGATGCCCACTATGAATACTACAGGGGGGTCTGGTTATAAGGTCACAAAAGGTGACCGCGATAAGGTCAAGTCATCTTTTTTGCACTAAGGCCAAGTCATTTTTTTCAAGATAAATCATGTCTTTTTCACTTTTTTTTTGGGTTTAAATTTAGAACTTGACATATACGTTTAGAACGACAAGGGTAAAACACGGGTAATAATTTTTTTATAGGAATCATATCTTTTTGGACTTTTTTCTTGCACTAAGGACCTTAGTCTAAGGTCAAGTCATTTTTTGGAGTGCATTAAGGTCAAGTCATTTTTTTTAGGCTTGACCTTATAACCAGACCCCCCTGTACGCCGACAAACGTAATTCAAATAGGAAAATAGTGATTATAATTTATAATATTGCTTATATTGACGTTTTCTACATGGAATATTTCAGATATTTTCAATAACTAACCTTCTCGCCATTTAAATTCAAACAGCTTTTGTGTAGTGGTAAAACAATTGGGCTGAATTAACGGATAGTGATTTCTTAGCCAATCAGCGTCAAGTGTTATGATTATTCAATAAAAATAAGAATAAAATTGAGTCGTCCCTGTTGGCCGCAATTGTCCTTTTTTCCTTTGAAAAATCCTGTTTGAATTTAAATGGCGAGAATGTTATACCAGTTATTGAAGCAATAAAATTATGAAAAAGTTGTGTTACTCTATGAGTCATAGACTATGACTTTCCAGTATTCAACGTATTTTCAAAGAATGTCAAAATAACTGCGCAGTGTGTAGGCGTAAAATGACGAAATATTACATTTCTACAAAATAATGGGCTGCAAGTTAAGTGCGTAGGCAAAACAATGACGAATTATTGCATTTCGGATTGCAAGATAACTGTGCAAGGGGTGTATTGTATTCTTGGACAGTTTTCATAATCTCTGTATTTTAGATTGCGAATTACCGGTTTTCATTTCCGTTTGGTCGCCCAGAGGGAGCCCTCAAAGCAACACTTTCGTTGTTAGAACGTGTAAGTTTATATAAATTGTGTTTTTCAGCAAATAATCATTTCAGTTTCGTTGTTCTTCGTAACAAGTTTAAGGGTAGCGCCGTTTTGTGGCCTACCTTCAACATTTTCAGTCCATTGGTGAAATTTATCCGCCACCCAGTCAAGTGGTGTCCATGATCTAGTATTATGAATTAATATTGTAATTAAAAACGACACCGGAAAAAATCCGAACTGTTTTCGGAGAATTCATTTCGGGTAATTTCTAGACATATTTTTGGTAAAAAACATTTATTTGATTGAATGAAAATACTGAAAACACTACTACAAGTAAAAATCAATAATAACATATTTATACTATAAAAGCGGGACAAGCGCATACACAATGAAAAAAGTGATGAGCTCATCAAAAAAGTGTCTTTTGAATCTGTCCGGCCAATCAGCGTGCTCGAACAGGGACAGATCATATTTTTGTAAGCAAAAATTAATTAAAAAACACTCCATCAATATTTTTTCATTGTGTAGGCGCTTGACCCGCTTTTATAGTATAAATCTGTTATCTTTTGAAGCTTTTCTCAAACTATTTTCGGAAAAGAAATCAAAAAAAAAATTCGAATTCTTTGCGTAGGTTAAACATTAATCAACAATTTTTTTGGTCTGATTTAGTGAAAATTAGGCTCAGATTGAAGCCCTTTATGAACATTTGTATAAGACCCGTCAAAAATTGGAGTTTATAGATATGAAATAAATTCGGCGATTCCCTTAACCATTTTTACTTATCCAAATCGACTTACGTAAAGTCCGCTTTTGACATGAATTTGCGGTTATTCGGCGTGTCAAGGATAACAGGGGCCAAGCATACTGCGGTCACATTATCCGCTAAACCGCCATTCTTCGCTGCCACACTTTGCAACATGTGATGGACTCCGGCCTATAAAAAAAAATGGATATACAGGGAGATCGTGAAATAAGGGTCAAATAAAGGTCGTTTTTCGGAAAAAATATAATTGTTCCGGATGCAGGCTACTAATTTTAACATTGTTTTCCATAAACCTTTTATATTACACTTTAGTCCGATTATGTCCGCCGCCTTTTCAACACGATTTTTTTAACGCTGGTTTTAACATCAATATTTTCAACACGAAATTTTAAAAGCTCATTTATTTTTTTTAAATCAATATTTTTTTAAATCAAAATTCCTTTCGAAGATTTATTGTTAACCCGTCCATGTTTGAGCTAGAAACATAACAAATTATAACTAATAATAACTTTTGATGGCGGAAAGTAATGCCCAAGTAGTTTATAATGCAAGTTATATATTTTGGGGCTAGAGAGTATTTTCATCAGAAGTTATTAGGACATAAAAAATTTGAGTGTGGCTTCGTGAGTCCACAAAACACGTGGCCGAGTTAAGACCAAACTTTTTTAACACATAAATCTTATAGGTGATTTATTTTTAACTCTCAGGGGGAAGGAGTTTTTGGGAACCCGTACGGGGAAAATGCGTGTGAATAAACACGCACTTAAACAATTCACATTAATTCGCAATAATTCCAAAAAACTGGTAAAGCCAAGTTGTAAAGCTCGTCAAACTACGTCGATCTGACAATTCAGAAATTGATTTGCGCCACCAGGGCTCCCTAGAGAGTTGTTTAAAATCTCCAACCTACGCAAAAAAAACACCGTCAATCAAATTGTCTCGAAAAGTTGAGAGGGGGTCACCAATACCCGTTTTGCCCTACGGGGCCTCCATATGCCTTAAATCGACGAAAAATTTTAATATTAAAACGCGGGTGTAAAAAGGCCCCTCGTAAAAAATCTCACCTTTGAGGCACCATATGCAATCATGCCCGCCGTCGCCCCATCGATAACGGGTGCCGCCCCTGGCAAGACAAAAAATCCGCTCGGTTTTAAATGTTTTGCCGCAATATGGGATGATATGGCTGAGTAAGGTTTTAGCGCACCGACGTTTTTTGTCTAAAGCATCAAAACCAGGCATTATACGTCTCATACTGGTAAAAGCCGTCTAAAACCTTGTACCTGACGTCCAAACCGATTGCATTAGTGCAAGATTTACATTTGCCAGAAAGTTATCTGTCGAGGCGTTTCCCCCGCACCATCCACCAGCAACATTAATAACGGCTAAATTGAGAAAATTAAAATTATATTAACATTTATCTCTGGACCCGATAGCAGAATAGTCTTTTGCCAATTGGCTTTTATATATATAGATCCATATTAGGATAAAAACGCCATTAAACCTCTAAGGGCCGTGAACTGACTCTTAGGAGCTTTACTATCGCAGTGATTTTCAATCGCGAAAAAATAAATAATGTTACCAATTTTTGGTAACGTTGGTTGACAGCGCGTCTGAGGCCTATGTGGCCTGTCATTGGTCCTTTTTATAGCTCAATGAAGGTCAAAGAATGGAACGCTCTAAATTCTAAAGCTCAAAGAAGAAAATAGCTCAAAAAAGGACCAATGACGGGCCACATAGGCCTCAGACGCAATGTCAAGCAATGTTACCAAAAATTGGTAACATTATTTATTTTTTTCGCGTTTGAAAATCACTGCGATATGTCGGAGCGGGGCGTGATGAACTCATCGCTTATTTTAGACATTCAAAAAATTCTAGCGTCCGCTACAGACATTTTAAAATGACGAATTTTACACATTTTCTTATTAACTCTTCGGGCTCTACAATTTGGCAAAATTAGTTTTTCAATTTTGGGCCCACAGAAATTTAAAACGTATGCTTTATGTTTCAAAATGAAAAAAAATAAGCGACGAGTTCAACTACTCCCTGTCGGAGCAAAGAGGCTATGAATCGTCTGCTTTTTATTGGTAAATAAGACGCTCGAGTAACTGTCTGCTTAACCTCGGTTCGGCCAAAGGGAACTTGCGAAAAAGAAAGCAGAAAATTATCAGACAGTTACATGCGCCATTTTAGCCCACAAAAAAAAAAGCAAAATGCGGACAGTTCATACTAAGAACTTCAAAGAGCAGCGTTCGAGCAGTTTGTAAACTTATTAGAGTCTAAATATCGTCAATAATCGTAACACTTTTAGGGCACTTTTGTTATAATGAATTCGACGCAAACCACCCGCATAATAATTGCGTCGAATTCACAAGTAATCCCTTGTATAAATATAACTAGTTAGGTGGTATATAATATTCATGTAATTACCATCAACTTGGCCGCAATCTGCAAGTGCATTCATGACAAAGCCGCCTTGTTCAACTAATGTTTCTTGAAGGACTTTAATATTTTGATCTGCTGCATCATTTTCCGCTCTATCGACGGAAATCACGGAATATGACTGGTCTTTGAAATATTTGACCAAATGACGTCCAAGTGCACCACATCCACCATATATAATTACTTTCTAAATAAAGTTTTTCGGGGCAGGTAGTAATTTATAATTATAATTAATAACACCCCTAACCAGTTATTTTAACACTTTTTGGACCGGAACGTTTTTTTTTTGTAGAAAAAAGTTCTATAATTCTAGAGTCTGAATAACATGAAATTTTGGTGGTTAATGGTGATTTTCTCCGAACCGGTTGGTTTTTAGAGGTTGAAAGTGTCAAAATCACAAAGTCCATGGTCGAATACCCCTAGTGAAATGTTTCAGAAACTTATAAATAACTTTAATTTATGCGAAAAAAAATTAGGAATTCGCCTACCTAGTATAATTCTAGAGTAGGGAAAAAAAATTTCGGCATATTACGGTTCGATGTCATAAATCATGANTCCATGTTTTCCTATTCACCTTGACTCACCCTAACCCAATGTATCTCTGCATATCTCTAAATAACGATCTCTAAATTTTGAAATTTACCTTTGACATGGCTATAAATCCGGTAATTATTAAATACAAATCACGGCGAGAAAAAAAACTTGATCAAATGGGCGTTGTTAAAACAATAAAATACTTTATGTAAATGTTTATACTTGAAATTGTAAACTGCGTTTCCGATAACCAATCAAACAACCAGAAATGAAAATGCACCAAATTCAAATGTGACATTAGTATATCAAGGTTTTTTGACCCAAAAGGTTTAGTAGTGATTTGGTATTATAATAAGATAAACGGAAGTCGTTTTTTTATAATTATTACAATATTTTTGATAATACAGTCTTGTTTATATTATTGGATGTTTTAGGGGCGCGACTACCGATCTGTGATTTCGGTCGGCTATGAATAGGGTCGCCGCCTGAGATTTTCACCCAATTTTAGAAGTGGATCAAAGTGCTTGATTTTCGGATATATATGGTAACCCGCGACGACGCATCACGTGGTGAACCTTAGAAGTGTATATTGTTAACCGGTTAAAAGTTAACCGCGAAAAAAAGAAAAAATAACGGTTTTTCTGCTTTAAGACCCTGTGGCGGGCCCTGGCGAGCATATTCATTATGATGTCTGAAATCACAGAATAAAAGCCGATTTAACCGTACTAAAAGCTAAGATGCGACTTGATGCGCAAGTGGTCAACCACGCCGTTGAAAATTGATATAGTTTTAAAATCATCAAATTGGGCATCCAGCCGGCGACCCTAGCTATGAATCATTTCCCGACATAAATTTTGACCATATTTGGATCTGGCCGGACAGAAATCATATAATATTCCTTTACAAGATGTGTTCATTATTTTTACGAACTGATCCATAACTTATGGACCATAATGGAAAACCTTGACATTTTGCTTCAAATTTCTCAATTTTGCAGAATTTTGCAAAATAAACAATTATCGCAGTGATTTTAAAACGCGAAAAAAATAAATAATGTTACCACTTTTTAGTAACGTTGCTTGACAGCGCGTCTTAGACCTATGTAGTCTGTCATTGGTCTTTTTGAGCGCGCTCGGCCAATCACCGAAAGGCAATTCACCGAAAGGCGATTTCCTTCTTTTAAAATATTTTTGTGTTACAGTCCTCCTCCGCACTTAAGGAGAAATATGCGTTTTCGCTAAAAAAATTGTTTCGCGTTTCAAAATCAGAACGATACTGTACAATTTTTTTTTTCAAGGCTTATGATAAATCATAAAACGATTCAACTGATGAATTCGGGGTCCAAGAAAAAAGGACGGATCTCTCGCGCTCTGATTGGCCAATTTTTTTTTATTTCGCCCCGAATTCATCAGTTGATGATATTAATTTCAGGTTATGATGAAAGATCTAAAAACAGCCGTAAACCCCGAAGAAGTTCGAATCGTGGTAACGACCAATCTGGACCGGGCAGCAAAGCTTAATTTTGCTCAAGTTCAGCAAGAATCCCACTTAGAAGGTATCGATTGTCATTCAGTGTCAATTTGAAATTGCTCGGCGTTTTTGAACTCCGATCAATGAAAAAAAAAGCGACCAAATATGTTAAAATTTGAATTATATACCGTATGGCGGTGCTGAGATTGACGTGCTTAAGACACTTTTTTGTGATCAACATT
This sequence comes from Oikopleura albicans, assembly GCA_004367875.1. Taxonomy (NCBI): domain Eukaryota; kingdom Metazoa; phylum Chordata; class Appendicularia; order Copelata; family Oikopleuridae; genus Oikopleura; species Oikopleura albicans. Next base: position 359,429 of record SCLG01000144.1, read on the forward strand.
AACTTCTTTCACGAAAAACCGCGATGCTAATAGGCCAATGAACACAAGCAATATACTGTGTGGTCCAAGAATGAATTAGCCAGAGCATATTTTTTGCGCGCACTTTTTATGCTGAACCAATATAAAAGTGCGTGCAGAAAATTGTAATACACCAGGTGCGCCGTTATGTTACAAAACCAAATAAAAAAAAGTGTAACATAACGGAAATTTGTAAAATAACCTCGCAGTGCGTAGGCGATTTCCTGAAAAACGCCAAAAAAATAAAAAATTGTAACATAACGGGACGAACGGGGAAAATATTGTGCAATACGTGTTTTTTTTTGTACAAATTGTAACATAACGGCGTAGTGCGTAGGCAAAAACGCCAGAATTTTTTTGCTAAAAAATTGTAACATAACGGGACGAACGGGAAAAATTGTAACATAACGGGGCATCTGGTGTACTCATTGTTGAACCACCTAGTAAATCAGAGTTGGCGAGATTTAAATTTTTCATGCTTTGGTCGTTTTACATGCATGTTAGTTTATGACCCATTAATACGAAAAACACTCTTATCCTTTCTCTTAACCGCAAAAATAAAATACTCAGCGTTGCATTTAAAGCATAGACCTTTAAATGCACTAAATGGCTTGATAATAAATTGTGCTGATTATCACACCTACACTTTCAACCACAACACCAACCGTATACGACCACACCACACTGGTTAAACACCACACCAGCCGATAAAATCACGCATACCCTATCCAAAATTCACTTGTATGTTTTTTTTTGTCGGGCATCCTTTCAAAAAAAATAAAATATATATTGTCTCGATAATATGAAACTCCTAGGTTAGTACCAAATCAAGTTTCTCAAAATTTGAAATATTTTGATGAGCAATTCTTGTCATCACGCTTTTTGCTCGTGAAAGCGAAGTAATAAAAAAGTGATCGGCAATCACATTTTTAAATAATGCAACTTTAAGTGAGTAAGTTTAGTGAGTGAATACGCTCTCGCCATTGGCCAAAGTTACTCAACTTATTAGGAGGGTTGTTGACTACATGACATAAGTTCGCTTTCATCAGTAAAGAGCTGTATGTGGAAAAGCTTGGCAAATAAACCAGTCTAACTAGGGACTTTCTTATTTTTCAGACGCTATATTTAAGCAACAGGAGATAATAAAACATACAAACTAATTTGTCGTCTAATTACAAAAAAAGTTAATTTTTTTTTCATTTCTGTCTTATTTTCAGACAGTGCAGACTTTTGCATATAATTACACTTTTACGCACTACCACCAAATTTAATTATCTATTTTAACAAAAAAAACTATCATTTAATTATTGGAATACTCGTTGGCAAGGTTCCTACCGTGTGTCGATGCTGCGAAGATTATCTGAAGCCCGACACACGGTAGAATACAAGATCGCTTTTTATGCTCTAATAACATCATTCGCTTATAATCGGGTCATTGCTTACATTTATCATCCGAATATGAGTTAAAAAAAGTTGATGTAAATTCCCACCAACCACGTGTTCCGAAAGACCGCCCAAATGGACATTAAGGGTCTGTCATCATTTTATGCACGATGTAAATTTATTTTGCGTGAATTTATACAATTTTCCGTTTTCGTCCTCTGAAATTCATAATTTTTGGAATAAAAGTAATACTTTTAGTAGTAGAATGTATTTACTCTAAAAAATCCACGAGGTCTTCCAGAAAATTGAAGTAGACCATAAATATAGATATCATAAAATATCTACAGTACAGGGTGTTTATTCAGAAAATCCATCAGAGATGAAAATTTGATTGACTTTTGAGTCCTGCATTTCGAAGTTTACACTTAATTTTTTACACATTTCTAGAACATAAAGCTTTTTTTGAACACGATCAGACGTAACGAGTTTTAAACTTCCATTTGCATCAACGTAGGTTAAAAAATGATTTGTCGGCGGCTGATTGGCTTTTACAGTTTGCGGATCAAATTTCGGACCAAATCGGGATTTTTTATTGGATATCCTGACGAAGGGTGAAAATTCATAAACCTACGTTGACGCAAAGTTAAAACGCGCTAAATCTACGATACAATTTCATGATAAACACGTTGTAACCGTTCGATATCTAGAATTATTTATGACATGTCGCTAAAGAGCTATAATTTATGAAGAAATAATATTTTGAGGTTGCCAGAATTAAAAAATTTAATTTAATGGATTGTTATTAAAATGGATTTGTTATTAAAATGGATTGTTAAAATACAAAATTAAATTTGTCAAAAAAAAATTACTCATTTGTTTTCATCGATCGTTGACCGTAATGACGCTTAAAAATTGATATCAAATATTTCCTACTTTCTAGCAATATATACCACCATTCAAGGGTATGGCGTGAACCAGAGTGGGCCTAAGGTCGCAGCAAATGGAACAGTTCAGCCAATCGACACTGGCGTTCTCGCCGAGGAACGTGATCCACTGCAAAGGTCACGGGTGGATGAATTTATGACAATTTTACATGATTATTTTAGTCTATTTTGTAGCAAAATCTCTTTTGTGGATTTCGCCACCGCGTGGATTTTCCTACAAAAGAGACTAAATTATCAATTTAGGATGTTTTTTAAGTTACGCTCATCTCACCAATCAGACCTTCCAAACAAAAAAAATTAGATAGTTGAGTCAAATATTTTTCGTCAAAAACGTTTTTGTGAAAAAACTCTTTTACATTACGAAGATTTCTTCGGGACGTTATGTGACATAACATATGTCTCCAATTTTCGCTCATTTAATTTTTAATTTTTCTTGAGAATAAACAAGCGACAAGTGCAACTGTACGCTTATTTGTCAAAAATATTAAAAAACGGATTCGTGTTGCGACATTTTAAGAAGATTGAATGTGATCTATCGTTGCTTGGATAAGCCAAACAGCGCCACCTCGGGTACTTATATAAAATCTAGAACTTGTTTCTCGTGAAGTTTCATGACGAACATACAGTAGTATTAGCTTTTTTTGATGTAATTTGAAAAGCAACTCTTATTACTCGAGTAATACGCTTTTTAAAGCATGTTTGTCGAGCTTCCCAATTTTAAGATTTTTTATCAGTTTTGATTATCTGGTCTTGCGCCACCGACTGGCCGTGTCTCATAATTTCAATAAAATGTTACAATTCAGTCTAGAATTTTGGAAACTAATTGGAATTATTAGACACCGCCTTGTCGACTCGTTGGCGCCAAAACTGGTTGCTAGCAATAGACTCCACCCGCGAAATATGTTTTTTGACACAACTTTTTTGACGAAGAGTTTAACTAGTCCCTCTAAAACACCCCCAGCTTTTTCATTTTATTTTTTGGCGGAAATAAATGATTCAAAATTATGTTTAAAAAAAAATAATAAGCTGACATGCATGATTTCTAGTTTCTTAGAGATCGCTAGAATGAACCAGCACTTATTCATAGAGCATGACGTCGACTTGTCCACCCCAGAAAAACGACTTGATGAGTTAATGCACTTGGCCGAGTTGTGTATTGAAGTCACTCAACAAAATGAGGAATACCACTCAGAGGTGATAAATTAAAGACCTGCCCCAACATTCGTCAAATATTTTATTTTTCATGGTTTTAGGGTCGAGAGGCGTTCTCGTGGTTTATGGAGGCGATGGTGGACCACAATGAACTTTTTTGGTATTTGTTTTCCGTCGAAATGGACCATGTACTTGATGTTCAGCCTTCAGACTGTTGGGACTCATTTCCCCTCTTTCAACTCCTCAATGATTTCTTTAATACCTCAAGTAAGTTCGAAATATATTGTTAACTCTCAGGGGGAAGGACTTTTTTGATAACCCGTAGGGGGAAATTGTGTGCACGTATGCACACACTTGAAAATTCGCAATAATTCTGTGAAAAATGGTAAAGCCAAGTAGTAGAGCTCGTCAAACTACGTCGATCTGACTATTAAGAAATTTATTTAGGCCACCAGGGCCCCCTAGAGAGCTGTTTGAAATCTCCAACCTACGCAAAAAAAAATACCGTCAATGTAATTTTCTCGAAAAGTTGAGGGGGGTCAGCAATACTCGTTTTGACCTACGGGCCTCAATAGGCCTTAAATAGACGAAATAACAAGTCGTGTATATATCCACACACTTCCCCGCTGGGAGTTAAGACAGATTTATTTTGGAACAGCTAAAAACATGTTTAGAAGCACTCCTACTTGGCCGATTTCATACTCATTTAATGGACGTCTATGCTCCGATGGTGATTCGTTATATTGGTAATTATCATAAGTCACGTTATCACGACTGCTAAAATTTAACTTCAGATTTAATGGAAAGTTCAATCGCCCAGTCGGTGCACCGGGGGTTAGAAAATGAAAGTTGGGATCCGGGCAGGTTTGGCTGTGAGACCTCCGACGAAGTCCTCTGGAAATTGGACGCCCTTCAAACGTTCATTACTGACCTCAATTGGCCTGAAAAAGTTTTTGCCACNCATGTTTAGAAGCACTCCTACTTGGCCGATTTCATACTCATTTAATGGACGTCTATGCTCCGATGGTGATTCGTTATATTGGTAATTATCATAAGTGACGTTAATACGACTGCTAAAATTTAACTTCAGATTTAATGGAAAGTTCAATCGCCCAGTCGGTGCACCGGGGGTTAGAAAATGAAAGTTGGGATCCGGGCAGGTTTGGCTGTGAGACGTCCGACGAAGTCCTCTGGAAATTGGACGCCCTTCAAACATTCATTACTGACCTCAATTGGCCGGAAAAAGTTTTTGCGACACATTTGCAGCATCGTCTCAAGGTCATGGCAAACGACATGATTCACTCAATGACCGCACGCATTTTATCGAAACTTGAAGTTAGTTTACGAAGTATAAAGATTTCGTCCGACGCCAGATAGGCTGTCCAAATTGAACACTTATGTCCCCATAAAAGATTCCACGAGATAAAGAGGCGCCAAGTAAGGATAGGTAGACGCCAAGTAAAGGTACGTTTGATTCAGAAAAAAAATTGGACGCCAAATAAGGATCCATTAAAGGTATTAAGACTCCCCGTATTTTGTACTAACGTGGTTGGTAACTATTTTGTCAGGTAAAAAATAAAGCGATTCAGTCCATTACAAGGCGCCAAATAATACTGGTGTGAGTAACGAGTTTGTCACCAAGCTGAACGGGACCTGATGGTCCATAAGTTATGGACCATAACTCAATATACGGTGAGTCTCGTTCAGCTCACTGACAAATTACCCACACCAGTATTACTTGGCGCCTTCTAATGGACTGAATCGCTTTATTTTTTTTACCTGACAAAATAGTCAGCCAGTATGTTAATGCTGACGTGAGTTTTCTCATTTGGCGCCCTCTGATGGTCCGCATCGCGTTATTTTTGGACCTGACAAACTAGTTACCACACAGGCTATATATTACAGTCCTTCACCATTTGTCGGACGCTCATTTATCGGACGCTTACTCATTTATCGGAGGCTTTTTTGGCCAAAATGGGGTCATTCTAATAAAAAATGACCTCTTTTGTGACGATGCTCATTTATCGGACGCTAAATGGTTAAGGATAAATGGATAAATGGTTAAGGACTGTATATAACTTAAAGTTATTGGGTTTAAAATCAGAGAACCATTTGTTTTAAAATTTTTGCCCTTTAAAACAAAGTTTTATTTCAAAAATGGTGACATAATTTCACCCCAATAACATTTATCTCTGGTGATGAATATGTCCTGCGAGTACCGTGAGAATTCACTTTGGACAGCCTAATTTCTGAATTCCGATTTCGATTTGTGTTATGATTAACGCGATCGGCCAATGTCACAAGCGTTTCCTCAAACTATGCGCCGCCACNGCGTCGGCGCTACTGGTCGAAAAACTCACAAAAGTAATGGAAAGTATTCTGACGAAGCTGAGTAGGTATGATGAAGGATCCTTTACATCTTCCATTTTGTCCTTCACCAAACCAAATATGGACACCGCAAATGATTTTGTATATGTAAGTCTAATTTATAATGCATTTTTTCTGTGTGTAACATTTTCTTTATGACTAACGTGTCTCGTTTATCATTTTAAGACTCGGGTATAGATGAAAATTAATTAAACAAAGTCGCTCCCTCTTTCTCTTTCTCGAAGTTTTCTCAAAGTGTGACTAATTTCATAAGAAACGATAGTTTAGATATACAGTAGTAGCCAGTTTCAACCAAACATTTATTGGAGTACTGTACACGGGGTGCGTACTTAACGGACAGTAAAAAAATTCTGAAAAAAGGTAGTATGGGCCATACATTTTTCACAGTCTTCACAATTGTATTAAAACCTTGCTGCTGTTTTTCGAGAATTTTTTTTTCAAAAAATAGGGTCCATATTTTTGGTCCAATAACGTTTTTACACATGATGCGCAGTCAACAGTCAGTTTTTTTTACTTTATGGCGTTATCTCTCGAACATTTTGAGCCAAAAACTCCCGTTGACTCCGTATCATGTGTAAAAACGTTATTCAACCAAAAACAGGGAGCCTATTTTAAAAAAAAAAAAAAATACTCCAAAAACAGCATCAATGTTTTAATACAAATTGTGCAATGTGTAGGCGGACTAGCTGGCATTTTTTCTGAAAAAAAAACACGCCGGATAATAGCTTGGGCGAGAAAACCTGCTGCGGGGCCCAGGGGCTTATATTGTTAAGTTGATATCAATTTTATTTTCAGTTTTTACGCCAAAACCAAGATATTATTCGGGATCGGATAATTGACGAAGAGTTCGTTGAGCGGATTTTCGAGGAATGGTACTCGATTCAGCTAAACCAGATTCACGAATGGCTCAAAACGCGCGCCGGAAACTCTTTACATTTGCACCAGTTAAAATCTCTGATCCAAATATTCAAAAAAATGTATAAGGATTTTGAGCTCCAGGGGATTTTAAATTGCAGACAGGACCCGTGGAAATCAATTCAGCAACGTCTCACGGTAAGAATTCCTTCTTTGGCTCGACGTGAAGAAAGTCCAAAAAAAACGTTAAAAAGTGAACTTGTTTAAGGTCGACCCTAAACTATCAAGTTCATAGTACCTTATAACAGTCACACCTTGTAACCAGACTTATAGCGATGTTTTTGTATACATCATAAGTTTTGATGTTTTTCTATTTAACATAAATTGACTATTCAAACATTTTGCGTTTAGGTCGAAGAAGCGACTGCGTCTGTAACCATTGGTCCTCTCGGTGATGGAATTTCAATGCAAGATTCAGATACCGAAGAAGATTAGAATCGCCAATTTAATTTGTTGCCACTAATGCCTCAATAAATTCATATAATTACGTTAAATTGTTTAG
>SCLG01000144.1:372596-393510 GCA_004367875.1 Oikopleura albicans
AAAAACGGCTTAGCATCTATATTACCTCACCCTGTAATTTTGATCATCGATACCAAAAAGTGGGTATGCTAAAAAGTGACCTTTAAAGTAAGCATCTGAAGACGGAAAGTAAGAAAAGACATTCCCCTCGGCACGGTTTGAATTTACTTACAAGGTATTACAATAAGAAAGGGTAATTTGTCGAAACTTTCTAACATATAAATTATAACCAACACTCTTTTATCACATCCTTTTTTTATCTCGCATAAGGCGTGGTTATACGGCCAAGCTAAAAAATGAATGATGATTTCTACATAACCAGACCTTATGACTAGTGTCCAAACAGCCCTGATTTTTCTAATTTTCCGTTCAAGGGGGGAGGTCTTCACCCTAAAAAAGTGAAAAATACATGATTTCTAAAGAAAAAAAAACTGATTTGAGCTTAGTGCAAAAAAACTGACTTGACCTTATAACGGCACAAATGGCTGTCCTTATAAACAACCCCCTGTAGAATTTCAACAAATTTCTTTTTTTTTAGTTTGAAGTTTTAACACATTCAAACAGTGCCTATTGGTGGTGCTTGCTCAAAATATTAAAAACATATTTATCTTAAAAAAAAAAATACAATATAGAATACAATATACATACAATATAGAATACAATATAGAACATATACAATATAGAATAACTGATAAATTTTGGAAATTTTATCAAGGAATGTTTGATTTTGAGGGTGAGAAAACAAAATTGCAGTTAATTTCTAAAAAACCACCCTTGCTGATTGGCTGATTTGATCAATGCCAAGGTCGCGCAACTCTTGCATTCGTTTTAGATGCAATTCGGATTTCATGTGACGTGCCAAATGGCCCGAAATGCGAAACCCTTTTTGGCACTCGTGGCACTTGTAGGGGCGCGTATCTTCCTCATCACTGTTAATATCACCTTGGTCCGGACACCTGAATCCATTTGGGGGAGTTGACTTAACCACTGGGTTATGTAAAACCGCGTTTGGCGTTTCCCCGTCAACCGGTGTATGTTGCGTTACGCGTGGCATATTAACCCCTAAAGATTCCGTTTAATAATGAGTGCCAAATGGGGTATACCACTCTTAAGAAATCTGGTCACGGTTGTGGACCGCATAAAACAATTTTACACCATAAAAAGGTCAGAAAGACATGATTTTATAGAAACAAAAGTGTAAAAACTTTTAAACCACTCTTAAGAAATCTGGTCACGGTTAACTGTGGTACCGCCGAAACTTTATTTCCGTCTTACTGATCTTACATGGTACCCCTGTACTGTCCTTGTTTGCAATACGGACGTGTTTGATTCTCGAAAATGTATTGAGAGTGAGTACTGTACAGGGGGGTTGGTTATAAGGTCAAGGTCTAAAAAACTGACTTGACCTTAATGCACTTTGAAAAAACCGAATTGACCTTAAAACCAACCTAATTTTATTTCCGCAATAAAACCTTAGGGTTGGGAAAATGTTCAAAAAGACATGATTTTGAAGATTTTTTCCCAAAAAGCATGCTACTCAACAAAAAAAAACTCGAGTTTAGTGCCCGAAAAAACTGACTTAACCTTTTGCGAAAAACTACCTTGACCTTATATCGGCACATATGGCTGACCTTATAACCAAACCCCCCCCTGTAAAATAAATTTTAAAATAAACATTTTCGTCTAAAACATTTGACCCCAAATATACACTTTTTAAAAAGACTTTTTCAAGCAAATGGCCTAATAAGCAAACGGCATAAAATTCTATTCGAACTAAAACTTTCGAAAAATAATGTCACACATACAAACTAGATTCATAGTCAACTAAATAATATGTCGTACAATTTAATTTATTTGAGTGGAAAATAAAGCCAATTAAAGCGTTTGTTTTGTGTTACAGAAAAGAATTTACGAATTTAACAAATTTTACAAATTTAACGAACCGCGATTTGACTGAAAATTTGGGCTCGCTGACGTTTCCATTGGTCGAGCGGAGGCCTCGGCTTTTCGCTGCACTTCGGCAATGGCATCTAGCACGTTTGCAGGGACATTTGATGGTACGGCACTAGACTGAATTGGCTGGAAGGTTTCCGATTTCATTTTTTTACTGTTGTGATCGAATTGGGGGTCCATTGAGATTTTGCGGATCATGGACGGTATGGGTTTGATAACGGAGGAAATGGGTCGCACCGGTAAACATCGAATCACGGAGCTAATCGAAACCGACGCGGTTGGACTATTACCGGTCGGTGACTCACTGTCCGACCCGTCCTCCTCCATGGTTGACCTTGGATCGTTGACCTTAGGCATGAACGGGACCGAATCAAGGTTACAAATCAGATAATAAAAATATATTAGAAGTTTATAAGCTAAATTTATAAAAAAAATTCTACAAGTGAAAAACTGACTCGACCTTGACACTCTAAAAAACCGACCTGACACTCTAAAAAATTAACTTGACCTTAATGCACTGAAAAACTGACTTGACTTCATAACCATCTGAAAAAATTTGGACCGCATAAAACAATTTTACACCCTAAAAAAAGGTCAGAAAGACATGATTTTATAGAAACAAAAGTGTAAAAAGACATGATTTCTATGGGGTCTTAGTAGCAAAAAAACTTGACCTGAATTAAAAAAAACGGTTCATACGATCTTATAACGGTCCGAATAGTTGACCTTATAACCGACCTCGCTTCTAATTTAAATACGATTTGCAACCCTGGACAGAATGAAGTACACTCTCCTTCTGGTCCGTATCATCGACAATTATTAACTCGGATGAGTCCGATCCGGTCGACTCACAGGGCATTTCGACCTTGAACTGTTCCGGCGGTTCTTCTTCAATGAAATTCTGAGTTCCGCGATGGGCCGGATTCACCTGAATCACCGAGGGTCGCATTTGAAGACTGGAGCGATTTGAACTTGACAAGTCTGAAGTTGAACTGGAGAGATTTGTGGCGAGTCGCGGATTCGACGAATCGCACATTATAAGGGACGGTACTGCTGGTAAGGACGTGCGACGCTTAAATGCGCTCTTCTGTCCACTATGATATGGTCTGCGTGGAAATACTCGGAAAGTAGATACATAAGAAACACAACAAAATGTAATTTTTTTAACTACCAACCGTAAATGGGTCGGAATAAATAAGATGGAAAGAAAATAAATTTTGAGATGTATATTCGCATTCAGTTCGCCAGGAGCTTTCTTTTATGGGATCATATGACCCCTTTTTACCAATTTGTAATTTGACACCTTTTTGACGAAAACTGACCAATAAATGCTCGAACATACTTGCAGCATTTTAACAGTTATTTGCAATTTAAAAGGGATTAATAACACCCCCTTTTTGTGTCATTGGTTTAAACTAAAGTGTATCAATAAAATAAGTTGATCTGCATTTCCTGATTGTTTCACGTGGCGTTAGTGATTGGGCAGGAAGTGAATTTCGTCGGCCAGTTGGGTTACAGGAGGGTTGCGGCTGATATCCTAATTGTAAAATGCGCTCTTCATACCGCCACGGCCCTCGAATCGCTCTTTTTCGATAAGTCTCAACTTTATCCGAGCCTCGACGTACGCCCAAATGCGTGGCCTCCTTGGGGTCCTGGGTAAGTTTGCCGACAATGGACTGGTTTTGTTGGATGATTTTTGAGATGCGGTCAGAAATTTGCTCCTGGTTAACCGCTGGTTGCCCAATCAATTGGTGACTCAAGTGTAAACTGCCTTGGGCTGAATTTGAGCGAGAGAGGGCGCGATAATGCTGAGGTAGCTTTTTTAGGGTGTACCAAAATTACCTGACTAAGTGGGTCTATAACATAATAGCACCCAATTATTACATAAACGGTTTTTGTGTAAAGCGAAAAATCGCCAATTTCCAAAAATTTGTTGACAATTTTAAACGAGTCTTAATAAATCATTCTTGATTTTTTATGATATATTACTACAGTATGAGGTATAATAACGAGCTTCTCGCTTTTCTAGTTTTTAAGCCCATTAGATTGCAAACTTTGAGAAAGCGAGAAGCACGTTATTGTACCTCATACTTTATGATGCAATAATTTTCTGTTCTATGCTACATTACCGTGTTTGAAAACGTGAAAAATGTGGGAATAATGCATTTTGTAACTGTTTTCCGGCACATCGGGGTAGAAATAAAAAAAAAATTATAGGTTGCCCCTATTGACTCCTATTGACTCCTTGTCTCGTACTTACAAAAAAAGTTAATGAATAGCTTATTATTATTATTATTATATTATAGGGGCACCGCCTGAATCGGCCTCTTTTCTTTTGTGGCGAAAGGTTAATCCGCCGAAATTTTTTCCTTTTGAGGATTCTCATTGGCCAGAAAGGGAGAAATTTCGGCGGATTACCCTTTCGCCGCAAAAGAAACGAGACCGATTCAGACGGTGCCATTATAGGCCCGATAAGAATAGTAATTTTGGTACAACCTAAACAAAAGCTACCTGATCAAATGCCGAGTTTTGGGAGAGTGCTAGTTGACTGAAATTGTACTCGAAACCTGACGATGGACTATTGGAAGACTGAGCGGTTTTATCGGCCATTCAAAAACACAACATTGTCTAGTTCTGAACAATAACAAAGGTCTAGTGGAATTTTCTCAAAGTAAGAAATATTGTAGAAATAAGATAGTTTAACATTAACAAGTTTTAGCTATGTATACAATGTTTAGCTCAAAAAAAGAACAGTTTAGGCCCTAAACTTTAGGGGTTAATGACATGGCAGTTTTTAACTTTAGTTTTTATTTCCAGAAACGAGTTCTTCCTGACGAAAAGACTTGTTAGTAAAATCAAATTATGATTTATTGCACGTATTAATGATTACTGAATTCACAGTTTTTCACCCAAAAAAAAAAGTGAAAAAAGACATGATTTCTATAAAAAAAATTCCGGTGAGCGGGGGGGGAGGTCTTCACCCAAAAAAAAAGTGAANTAGTTTATAGTTTATAAATTGTAGAAATAAGATAGTTTAACATTAACAAGTTTTAGCTATAGCATATGTATACAATGTTTAGCTCAAAAAAAGAACAGTTTAGGCCCTAAACTTTAGGGGTTAATGACATGGCAGTTTTTAACTTTAGTTTTTATTTCCAGAAACGAGTTCTTCCTGACGAAAAGACTTGTTAGTAAAATCAAATTATGATTTATTGCACGTATTAATGATTACTGAATTCACAGTTTTTCACCCAAAAAAAAAAGTGAAAAAAGACATGATTTCTATAAAAAAAATTCCGGTGAGCGGGGGGGGAGGTCTTCACCCAAAAAAAAAGTGAAAAAAGACATGATTTACCTTGAAAAAAAACTGACTTGACCTTAGTGCAAAAAAAACTGACTTGACCTTATAACGGCACAAATGGCTGACCTTATAACCAACCCCCCTGTACGAGAAATATACATGTAAATTACATGAAATAATCAACAATTTTCCCCGGTACAATTGTTTCAGAATGCTGCACCAAAAATGGTGCTCAAAATTATGTCCTACCCTTTACAGGTTATAAGACTCATAATATAGGTCACAACTTGTAGCATTAGACATCAGTGATATCTGCAATGTAACATCACGGTAATGTAAAAATGAAATCTTTTAACTTTAGAATCACTGTAGCTTCATATTGACACAAGTTATATTAGATGTAGGCTAAGTTTTATAAAATTAATAATTTAAACAATTATGGTTTTCATAACTGAGCAAAAATTATCAATCAAAATTTTAGACCTTATAACCACCACTCCCTCGTATTAATTATATGCTAATTAATTATCGAATGCCCACGACGATAACTTAATTTATCAACTTGTCTATTAAATTGAGCGACGAAGATTTATAGGTGGCGCCAAAGAGTGCCCAATGATTCAGCAAATGGAACAGTTTATAAAGTTTGACGCGTCTTTTAAAGCCTTTTTGCTCTGGAATTATGGTGCGATAACCTTCATAAAAATCACACCCCAGATTTCCAAACAGGTCAATCATACCAAACTCAAATTCATCATGAGCATAAAACGACCCCGGATCATAAATTGTACACTGGCCACCCTCAATGGCACTGTAATTACCGGACCATAAATCTCCATGGACAAGTGATGGAATTATTTTGACGTCAGAAAAAAATGTTACTTTTCTGCTTTCCAGCTGCGAGAATTTGTCACACAATTCAGCATTATTTATGCGCTTTATGGGTCGGGTTCCACAACAGTTATTTTTGGGATCGATATTCTTATCGATATTTTTTAACACGTCTTTCTTGATATCCGTGTTAAAAAGTAAATTCCCTATAAAAATTCCGTGTTAAAAAGTTAAAACTGTTGTAAATATAAACAATTATTCTCCGAAAAAAATTTTTGTTTAAAAATATTGGTGTTAAAAATAAATCAACAATAAGAATTCCGTGTTAAAAATAAATCTCCGTTAAAATCTTCGTGTTAGAAAATAAATGAAAAATCAAATTCTATAAGCATCTAGTGTTTAAAATATTGGTGTTAAAATTTTTTGGTGTTAAAAATAAATGAGCTTATAGAATTTGATTTTAGAAATACTGGTGTTAAAAATATTGGTGTTAAAAAATAAAAGTGCTTAAAGAATTTGGTGGTAAAATGTTTGATGTTAGAAATATTGGAGTTAAAAATTTTTGGTATTAAAAATTTTGGTGTTAAAAATATTGGTTCATACACCAAAATCGGAATTATGCGATAATTGGTAAAACTTTGTTGAACCCGTTTCAATTAAAGGCAAGAGTCGCTGTTTGAAATAAAACGTTGGCCAATGATCCGACCACGAGTTATCATATGAAATCGAGCCACAACAGGTTGATACATGAAATCCAAACATTTTGATTGGATTTTCTCGCGATCGATTATACCGATGCAATTTGGCCAAACCACATCCCAGTGCAAATTCATTCACACTCTGCTAAAGGGTTTTTGGGATGTTTATATNTCCGAAAAAAATATTGTTATAAGAATTCCGTGTTAAAAATAAATCTTCGTGAAAAATCGTGTTAAAAATAAATGAGCGTATAGAATTTCATATTTAAAATATTGATGTAAAAAAATTTTTGCGTTAAAAATATTGGTGTTAAAAATTTTTGTTGTTAAAAAATAAATGAGCTTATAGAATTTGGAGCCAAAAACATTGGTGTTAAAATTTTTGATGTTAAAAAAATGTACCAAAATCGGAATTATGCGATAATTGGTAAAACTTTGTTGAACCCGTTTCAATTAGAGGCAAGAGTCGTTGTTTGAAATAAAATGTTGGCCAATGATCCGACCACGAGTTATCATATGAAATCGAGCCACAACAGGTTGGCACATGAAATCCAAACATTTTGATTGGATTTTCTCGCGTTCGATTATACCGGTGCAATTTGGCCAAACCACATCCCAGTGCAAATTCATTCACACTCTGCTAAAGGGTTTTTGGGATGTTTATATTTTTAAAACCTGCAATAATCTAATGACAACTCATGACTGCCACCTGGCCAGAAAATCGATTCAAAGTTGCTTGTGATATTCAGTAGATCACCCTGTATATGTATCTGTATACTGTATCTTCCGAATCAGTAAATACGTTATCACCTTATAATAAGGTCTTCAATGACTCTTCATCCAAAAAAAAACGTAAAAAGGCATGATTTTATAGATTTTTTCCCAAAAAACATGCTACTCAAAAAAACTGACTTAACCTTGGTGCAAAAAAACTGACTTGACCTTTTAACGGCCCAAATTGCTGACCTTATAACCAACCCCCCTGTAAGTTAGTTTGGTATAAGGGGTTTGATTAAAAGGTCAAAGTCTAAAAAACTGACTTGTCCTTATAACCAATTGGAAACATTTTTGTTGCCTGGAAAAAAATCCGAATAATCATGAATTTTATTTAAAAAATGATTGGAAACCTCGGCTAGTCTTGAGCCAAAAATTCGTAAAATAACCCAATTTTTGGTACAGGGGGTAAGATAATCCGTTAGGTGGTGTAGACAACGATTACAAAAAATGTTAAGAACAAAAAAAAATCAAAATATTTCAAACAAAAAACCCGTGTCATATTGAGATGCGCCATTAAAATACCACTCTTGCAATAATCGATTGGCTCTGGTATCTCCAGGCCACAGTCGGTTTCTCTCAAACTCTTCAGACTTTCAAATTCCCCTCGAAATAGCTCGTCATTTTCATCTTTTGGGTCAAAATTGAATTTCAAAAAGTAGCTCTTTTTTCCCTTTGAATCACGAAAACCGACGGCTGACGATATATCGCCGCCCGTTCGTTGGAACACGTGACACGGTTTCACCAGATGCTCCGGAAATAAATCGAAAATATCATCGTCCGATTTCATAATACGCTTCTATACCTCATCTGAAAATGTACACCGGATAAAATAATATTGTTATCAGTGATAATAGTGGGAGAATATAATTAGACCATGACGCGTAATAATCAGGGCAACGAGTCGATTTCACCGCATTTTAATGTACGTTATTTTTAGCATGTGATAAAGTGTATCAGATACTCATAAGAGGATGTGAGAATCTGGAAAATCAGACATCAACTCTGGTCAGGTAATTTAGTTTTTAACCATTGAGAATCTCGATTGGGGATCTACTACACCACCCGATGTGTTAACCTGGCACCGTATCTGGGCCCCATTTATGGCTCGCACATATTTGTCTATTACTCGGCTCCCCGATGATCAATTAATAATCGGATATTTTAATCAAACGGTAACAAAATTGAGCATTAAAATAAATACTTATCGACCACATTTTTTGGAATTAATGGGGGAAACCGGCCATACAACAAAATCACTCGAGTGCGCACGATATAAAAATACCGATTTTTTTGAAAATAAACTTTACTGAAAACTAGATTATAAGATCAAATTCTGTGATCAAAACCACCCCAAAAACAATATTGCCTAGTTCATTTATATGACCAATCAATTTTAAGGGGCAAATCCTTAAAAAAGCTAGAAAACCCCATAAAACATATATTTTATGGACTTTCAAAAAACAATTGCGGTACGTTTTTCCGTTGCTGTGTGACGAACCTAGACACAAAATTTTAACTCTCTAGCACATACGACGGCTTCAGGCAGGACCATAGAAGGTCTCAAGGGGGGGGGTGCCATACGGTGCACCACGGTGCCGGGTTAACACAACGGATTTGCCCCATAAACATAAATTCGCTGGCGGATTCACAATCGGTTCGTCGTTTTGTTCTCACGTTGCAGTAAGACAAAAAAAAAATTGGGAACAAAAAGCAAGGGGGCAAATCATTACCAAAAAAAAAGTTCGAAAAATTATGATTTAAAGAAAACAGTCGAAAAACCTTCATCCAAGGGAAAACGTAAAATACATGATTTTATACATATATTCATCATCAAAAAAAAAACGTAAAAAGACATGATTTTAAAGATTTTTTCCCAAAAAACATGCTTCACAAAAAAGATGACTTGACCTTATAACGGTCACACCTTGTGACCTTATAACCAGACCCCCTGTAGTGTTTCTTACAGGACTTGGCGACCAATTTTATGGTCACCAAAACCCCCAAAATACCCCATTAATAATGGGCTATTAATAATAGCCTATTATCTTGTGTGGGATGGGAATATGTGTTCAAATAATTAAAAAAAAATTGGTTAAAAAATAACGATGAAAATGCGGTGAAAAAACTCTGTCAGATGGAATTGAAGAAACTTTTATTTGTTTGAGGAGTAAAGAACTTCTTCAAGTACTAAATTGAAGAAATGGGGTAAGAAAATTCTTGGGTAATCTTTTCCGGATATATTTGCCGAACTATGTACGGACCGCACAGTACGGTACTAGATTTGTGTATAATACTGTTGATTTATAAAACACATTTTGTATCGAGCACATTTCTAATTGGCTAGTGAACAACACTGTGTAGCACATAGTCCCGACCTTCCAGTTCCAGAAAATTGCCTTTCCGAAAAACGTGCACAACTGGGCAGTCGTGCTCAACTTAGCAGTCCCTCTTTTTTGTTAAATATATTTTAATAAAAATAATCTATAAATATATATATATCTTAATTTTGATCATTTAAATTTAACATTTGGCAGTCATGGCAGTGTCATGAATTTGCTGGAAGAATTGCACAGCTGGGCAGTCGTGCACAACTCGAGGGTGCACAACTGGAAGGTCGGGAATGTATCTAGACGATTAGACTACTGTATACTAGACTATTACAGTGCCTAGTAGGGACTCCCTTCGTAGTTCACGGGTACGATTATAAGATTTCAAATTACTCGTTAACTAGGTAGGGGGTTAAATAACATTTTCATGAGGCTACAGGGTTAAGATTGATCAACAAGTTGTGCCTTTGTTTTTTACTGGTCGTTTTTTAACCGGATCCAAAAATTTTCTAGAAATTTAGCCCCAACATTTTCCAGTATCATGTCCCTGTTTTGGGTTTCCCGGAGTCATGGTTCCCAAAAAGTAATTTTTGGGTCGGGTTAAAAAACGACCTCTACATTTTTTATCTAACTTCAATTTGGCAGACAAAAAATATTTTTTCTGCGGATTTTTGTTTGCCAAATGTTGAGAAAAGATGATTTTATAGCAGTCAAAGGCGGGCATCGATACTCAATAAATTGGGTTGCACATATACAGCCTGATACACACTCAAACACACACAAACATAAAAAATATTGTTTTTGGGGCGCTGTATAAGAATTTATGGAGTGGGGTACTTTCGCGACCATTGGTGGTCGCGAAAAAACCTGTTTATGAGTACTTTCGCGACCACACCATTTGGTCGCGAATCGTTGTTCAAAATATGGTTTGGCGACCACATGGTCGCAAATCGTTGTCGAAATATGCTTTCGCGACCACATGGTCGCGAATCGTTGTTCAAAGTATGGTTTCGCGACCAAATGGTGTGGTCGCCAAAGAACTCATAAACGGGTATTTTTCACGACCACAAATGGTCGCGAAAGTACCCTTCACCGAATTTATGTTAATAAATGGTTAATGACTGGTTATAAATTTAAACCACGGTTACGAGTATACCGAGTTTCCTTTCAGTGAAGTGGAGGACTAAAGCATTTAAATTTTAGAATTAACTGCGTTGATTAGTTAAGCGAATACTCACAATTAAATTTGATCAGATCTAAAAGAACAATAATTAGTTTTTTTGCCACAAGACTAAATTAAGTAACAAATTAGGAGTTCATACAAAGTGTACACCTTTTTGAAAAAAAATATAGGAGTGTACACTTTGTGTTCAGACTCCAATGTGTTCACCTGAACAGTTTGGACCCCCAACACAAAGTGTACACGGTTTATCCATTTTTGAGCTCATGTAGAGTTTTGCTAAAATTATTCACGGTTAGAGTATAATTACGAAAAAATTTTTTTATAGAGCCATTTCAGACATTAGTGAATAAGTTTTTTGGCTTGATGAAGTTCCGCTGATGCCGATGATCTATTTTTTTAAATTTTAATACCAATTAAGCGTCTTTGATGTAGAAATCCTTTTGATTCATAATGAGGGACGGCTGAGCGTTATGCATGAAACTTCTGTCCAATTTAGCTTGTGATCAAATTTAAACATTTAGGGAACTTTTTGTACAGGTCAGAAATTTTTTTACGAAGAGATACGTTTTTATAGAACATTTTTGAAAATCTACGAAACTTATTTTTCATAAAGTTAAAAGTTTTCTAAAACTTTTTTTAAAACTATTTGTGAAACTTTTTGTGAAACTATTTTCGTGATTTTTTTTTTCAAAACTTTTCGTAAAACTTTTTGTTAAACTTTTTTGTAAAACTTTTTGTAAAACGTTTTGAAAAACTTTTTGTCAAACTTTTTGTAAAACTTTCTGTAAAACTGTTTGTAAACTTTTTGTCAAACTTTTTGTCAAACTTTCTGTAAAACTGTTTGAATAAAACTTTTAATGCTAAGCAACATACGTTCTTTTTTGTCAAAAGTATTTCGTTTTTGTAAAAAAAATAGATTTCCGTCTTCAGCTCTTTACAAGCTCTTCATTTATCCCAGAAAAATTGAAAAAAACGTAAAATAAAATAAAAATTACGAAAATTAATGCTTAGTCACATGACATTTCTGTTCCCGCCTTTGATCATTTAATTTGACCAAATTCATCAGTGTACAATTCGTGTTACCAACACAAAGTGTACACTGTTGTCAAATAAACCTTTGAGATGCCGCGAAATTATTTACGGTTTAAAACGGCGCGAAAAAAAGAGTGTACACTTTGACAGTTCCCCAAATTAGAAATTCTAACATGAAACCCAAGTAAAAGCGACGCCTCACTCTGTGCGCTCAAGGCGCGTCGTTTTCATATGATCTTATTGTTAACTCGGCTTTTTACAGCCTTGGATCGAAATACCGTACAATAGAGTAAAAACAAAAAATCAGCTCTTTATACGTAGTTAAGGAATGTCCGATCATGATTTTTTAAAATCATTACAGTCATTACTCCTTTTTTCGGACGATTGCTCCTTTTTCGGACGGTTTTTCGGCCAAAATGGGGCCATTGTAATAGAAAAATCAAGATGCTGCTTTTTCGGACGCTATTTTCGAGATAACGTCCGAAAAAAGGAGTAAGGACTGTATTTGATTTAATTTCGACGTCGTAATGGAATATTACAACAAATAATAATATTGATGATTCGTACATTAAATATTTCGCACAATATAATGCAAAAAGTTTGGCATGTTATCTCTTCTTGTCTGTTATTTATCTACAGGGGTCACTCTAAAAAAATGACTTGACCTTATAACCATTAAAAATTTTTAATGGGGGGTGAGCGGGGGGGAGACTTCACCCAAAAAAAATTGAAAAAAGACATGATTTATCTTGAAAAAAAAACTGAATTGACCTTATAACGGCACAAATGGCTGACCTTATAACCAACCCCGCCTGAAAAAACTTTAGTGCAAAAAAGATGACTTGACCTTATAACCACACCCCCTGCATTTTTAATCACATGAAAGCCTTTCCGTCGCCTTCTAAAATAACACAAAAAATTCTCAAAAGTGGAACAAATGGATAACGGTGTATACCGTGGTATTTATTTTAAGAAAAAATAGCTCTATACTCACGAAGCATATTTAAGCAGCAACACGTTAAAAATTATTCAATGTACTAAAAAACATAAATGATAAAAAATCCGGGTTCATAGGCGGCGTATATTCAAAATGTTAAGCTAATGGAAAAATATAATAACTGATGTCTGGCTAAATATATTCTCAACGGACAACTGGTATATATTATATATACGATGTATAGTTTAACTCGACTGATTGGTTAATTGAAATATATGCGTAATGATTGAACACATATAATATTGATTTTCCGCATGGAAAATAATGTAAAGGGAGCTAAGAATAATTACACTTTGAGGTCGTAAAAATTTTCCTTCTGGACGTTATAATGCCGCTGCCCACTGAGATATAACATGGCCTCCCCATAGGATTTTGGCAACACTTGTGGTACAGCTTCATCGGCCTCAAATGTCAAATGTAAAATGTTTGTAGCTACTCCGGCATCAAGCAGCGTCTCTGGTGTGCGTTTTTCCACGCGAACGCGAATTTGAAAACGACGCCCTTCGGAATAAATAATCTGGGCGTGTAATAGTAATAGTGACCCGATTTCAACCGGTTCCTGTAATGGGTTTTTAAATAATAAAGAAGCTAACAAATCTTCGCTTGTAAATACTTCCTAAAATTATCTCAGAGTACCGGGTTTTATTTAGACATCCAATACGGATAGGCTGTCTAAACAAAACCCGGTACTTGTAATATGTTATAGGAAATAAGTTTAGGAAGTATTTATAGGCTCATTTTTATTACGAATTCAAACAAGGGTAATTATCAGTAGTAGAGTACTAAATAGTACCATTTGAAATTTTACCCGCGGGTACAGACTCTTATGCAGGGTTGCAAAAAAAGAAACGAGTTTGTAGCGTTTGTCGTTAGTCGTCATTAGCCGACAATTTTTTAAAAACGTTTGTCGCCGTTAGTCGACACACTCAAGTTTTGCGTGTGTCGGGCGTTGGTCGGTTCCGTTTGTCGACAAAATGAAAACGCCGTTTGTCGATTTTTGCAACCCTGCTCTTATGTATGGTTTTGTAGGGTAAAAAAATCTGTGCATACCCTCTAGCTGTACTCCAGCTAAACCCTAATACCGCTCAAACACTAAAGACCATAAAGTTTCACGAAAAAAAACATAATTTTGTTGCGAAAAATAATGAAATTTTCCTAGCCAAGTTAAGTTCCCACTTAAAATCTAGATTCACACTTGGGTTCCGAATTAGGCTATTAAAGAAAAATGGCCAAATAAATGTTTGATGTAATAAATAAAACAAAATAATCAATCTTTTTTNTTTTTTCATTTTGAAACCCTGGCTTAAACATTATATCATCAACAAATATAAGTCGATGTTTGCCGTTGCTAACTTTGCAAGCACACGCCCACGCAAGTTCGACAGACTGGCGCATTAACCAGCCGCCAAAAATTTTATTATGAATATTGCGCGATTCCGGTTGGCAAATTATAACCGATTTCAGCTACAAAAAGCGGTTAAATTTATTTTTCCGTAATTAAGATATCTAGTTAACCTTCACGTCTTCCATCCACAAAGAGTTTGGTGGTAACTGTCGGTAGCTGAATGATTCAGTTTTACCGGAGGTGGTACTTTTATATAAATCATGAATATAGCCCATTTCTTCTAATGTCGGCATTTCGTTAAACACATTTAAACTTGTTCCTCGTTTCCGCGTCTAAAACGTGATTTTATAGATTTTTTTCTCTGCAAAAGACGTGATTATTATGATGATTCAAATGACCTTATGACATACCATTGAGAGTTTACGGTCCAAAAGGCCATTAGACATTGGTTGCTAAAAAAGTGTTCCTAGACTGTTTTTAAATAGAATTTTCCTCAAATGATCTTTCATGGAATATCCCGAAGATGCTTTTTCATCCGAATTTCTCCGAATTGGTTTTTCATCCAAATGGGGTTTCCTTGAACTAATTTCTCATTCAATTTAATTCATCGAAAAAGTGTAAAAACTTATTTTGTTTTGACTTTTTGTTGATTTTTTTTTTTGAATTTTTTTCGATGACAAACCAATTCGGGAATTTTCGATGACAAAACACGATTCCATAATAAATCGATCAAAGATGGAAAATTGGACGAAAGGTCAAATTGGCGAAATTCCATGAAAAATAAATTCCGCGAAGCTATCAAAAATCAATTTCGGGAAAATTGACGAAAACGTAAATCGTGGAAAAACCTAAAGGTGCAAAAAAACCATATGGTGGGAAAATCCCAAACATTATAATCACCCAGTGTAGCAACCAAATCGATTTCTCTAGCATAAATTGATAACATTTCAAGTCTATAATCCAATTTTAATATTGGTCGTGACCCGGCATCGCTTTACATGCAGTTTTTTTTTGGCGAGATAAAAATCAAATGGGCTAACAATTATTTTGCAATTCGTTGTTCAAAAATTTCTGAAATACGCTTTTATAAATCATCACGGCAGACACGCTTCAGCATTCAAACAGTTTTGAGCACTTAAGGTATTTACTTTAAGTACAATCATTTTGAATAAAGGATCAAGTTTGAATCATGCAAGTTTTATTGTACAAGTACGACAAGTTTGATTTTCGCCATTTGTGCATATACAACGGGTGGAGTGAATGCACGAAAATCTTGTTTTTTTTTTTTTGAAAAAGTGCTAAAAGCAAATTAACCTGGACATACTAGCATGTAGAGCTTGATCCAAGTGGATTTACCAGTTGGTAAAAACTCCATATGAAACTTTTTTTCTTATTTTAACCCCCAGGCACCGAAAAACTCATTTTTTGCAAGAGCTCATATCTTGACAAAAAATCCTTAATGTTGACAGGTTTTTGTCCAATAAATTATGATGACACGTGCAAATGGCCAATTTTTGCCCTGATCTGCCAAAATGGGCAAAAATGTGACACTAACAAAAAATTTGAAAGTTTTTCAACCCACGCAAAAAATTCCAATTATTTTCAAATGCTATACACGATGATTTGATTAAATTTTTTAACGAACCTGATTCAAGTTGTATGCGTGATCATAATCGGCAATTTCTTGTTCACTTTCGGGTTTTAATTGTATAACTGGTGCAGCTCGGCCCGTTTTGGGACAGCGTGCGACCATGATAAAGTGTGACTGTACAAGGGGTTCTCCCTTATCATTCTCGACCGAGCAGACGACGTCCATTGACGAGCGTCCCACCCAAGCCACCTGGCCCGTAACGATTAAATCCTCATTGCGCGCGTTATGGGAATGAAATTTGGGAAAAAATCTAATTTCATCAACACATGCGGTCACAATTGACAGCGGTACTTGGCCATCAGCCAATGCCTGCAAACAGTGCTTAAAATTTGATTTGACAATTTAGGCTAATAAAAACTTTTACGTATTCTTGTTTACATTTTTATTTGTAGATATGGTAGAAGTGGACAAATCTAAAATTTTTCGGGAAAAAAAAACTGGTAGAGCCAAGTTGTAAAGCTGGTCAAACTACGTCGATCTGACTATTCAGAATTTGATTTGTACCACCAAGGCCCCCTAGAGAGCTGTTTGAAATGTCCAACCTACGCAAAAGTACGAATTTTTCTAAACCACTTATACCACCCACGCTCACGTCGGAATAGGTCGTAAATTGAAGCTTAAGGTCTGAACCTAAGGTTCTGAAATTCAGAATCTGAATAGTTAGGTCGACGTAGTTTGACAAGCTCTACAACTTGTCTTTAGCAGTTTTTTTTTCGAAAAAATTTCGACTTGCCCACTTCTACCATATCTACCAATAAAAATATTTAGAAAAAATCGCACAAAAGTTCGACCTATCACCTTTTTTTATTACCTTGAACAAGTTCAATTTCACTCTTAACGCTCGATATTTTTAAATAAATAATTTCAATTAGTCACTGTTATCAATTGTTTATTATGTTTATATGACGCAGCGACGGCAACCGAATCAAAATCTTCGAGGATACGCCCAGTTCGGACGCTTTCATCCGTAAGTCGATATTTCAATCTGCTCACAAAAGTGCGATCCGACAAGGGGATGCGCGTCCTTACGTGCGAGTCAGACGGCCGAATCAGACTCTTATCGGCGATTGACGGAACGCACTCCAGCGAGTCCTTCGAAATTGGCAACGTAGCTCGCAGATTTTGAATGTGTATCTCACCTAGAGAACGGAGTACCCTGATATAGTGTTCATTTTGTGTTAACCTTATAGTTGGTTTATTTTTTAAGTCGCATTTGGAAATGTTGAAAGAAAAGTACAGGCGCGGTTGGTAATAAGGTCAAGGTCAAAAAAACTGACTTGACCTTACATGCATTTTTGAAAACTGACTTGACCTTATAACCAACCGCATTTTTTTACATTTATCTTGAAAAAAAACTGACTTGACCTTAGTGCAAAAAAAAATGACTTGACCTTATAACGGCACAGATGGCTGACCTTATAACCAACCCTCCCTGTATGTTTCAAAAACAAGAAGTGAAGGCCTTCGTAATAATATCTTAACAAATACACAGGGTGCGCAGTTATCGTGCGAGCAGGTATCTTGCGAAAATTGCCACTCGTACGCTTATTTTGCGACTTTTCAAAAAAAAAAATTACGGGACTTTCGCCCACGCTCTGAGCAGTTCTTTTTCAATTAAATCATGTCTTTTTCACTTTGGTTATAAGCTGAACCCNTTTTTAAATAAATAATTTCAATTAGTCACTGTTATCAATTGTTTATTATGTTTATATGACGCAGCGACGGCAACCGAATCAAAATCTTCGAGGATACGCCCAGTTCGGACGCTTTCATCCGTAAGTCGATATTTCAATCTGCTCACAAAAGTGCGATCCGACAAGGGGATGCGCGTCCTTACGTGTGAGTCAGACGGTCGAATCAGACTCTTATCGGCGATTGACGGAACGCACTCCAGCGAGTCCTTGGAAATTGGCAACGTAGCTCGCAGATTTTGAATGTGTATCTCACCTAGAGAACGGAGTACCCTGATATAGTGTTCATTTTGTGTTAACGTTATAGTTGGTTTAATTTCCAAGTCGTATAAATACGACTTTCCAAATGGAAATTTTGAAAGAACAAATTTCAAAAACAACAAGAAGCTTTTCGTAACAATATCGTAAGAATATTTTCAAAATATTGTCAAATATGTTCAAGGCAAAAAATGTCAATTGATGTTTCGCCAAAAAGGTACGGACCATGGATATGAAGTTTGTTTTTGGAAAACATGTGAAAAAAAACTTCGTCAAAAGTTTGACGAAACACTAGAATGTTTGGTCAAACTTTGAAATTAGCTTTAAAAACAGTTTTTGTTCGGAAATCGAATTTATCGAACATAATAAAAAAGGGGTTGTCGAAGACCCATTAAAACGTGGACGGGTTAACACATGATTTTTAACGAAGTTTTTTTACGAAAATTTTTTAATCCTATGAGTAATAAATTTCATGCAATTAAGAAATTTTCGTAAAAAACGTCGTTAAAAATCATGTGTTAAATCGTCCACGTTTTAATGGGTCGTCGAAAACCTTTTTTTTATTATTTTCGATAAATTAGCATGTTAGCAACGACCGATTTCTGAAGAGAAAGTGCTTCCAGAAACGCTTTCAATTATAATTTTAATGCTAATTTCAATTTTCACGACGAGTAAATTATTGGATGTCGTGGGCGGGTACTTTGTCTTTCAGGAAGGCTGGTGAGCCTCCAAGAAAAATTGAACTATTCCGTACAATTACCGTTTTGAATTTTATTTTAAGTTTTAATGTGAGTATTGTTAAAAATCGGAAAAAGTTTTTCAATGTAGTTTCATTTTAATCACTGGTATCAATGGTTTGTTGTGCTGGTAAGTAATGAGACCGGCAATACTGTCCAAATCTTCTAGAACCCGTCCGGCCCGAATCCGATCGGAGGCGGTTCGATATTTTAACCGCAGCGGAAAATTTAAGTCGGAAAGTGGAACCACGGCCGATAATTTCGTACTGGATGGAGTACGAGGCCCATAGGACGACGTCGAAGTCGGAGCTACCTTCAGCTCCGTGCCCAAGTTAGACTTAAGATTTTCGCGCAGTTGGAGTATTGTAAGTCTCCCCGTGGGTGTTAGTTTTATTTGAGTTGTCTTGCGAGAAAGATCCGCATTTTTTTAGTAACTTTGATTTAATACCGCAACTACAGCCCTAGCTCCCATTTGGGACGTTTTTTGCAGCAAGATCATGAAACGATCAAAAAAATGACCAGCTTAACGGCGCTGTCCTCTTTCACTTAAACCATGTATAGGGCGAATTCCTAAATTTTTTCCCCGAAAATAAATTTATTTATATGTTGCTGAAAAGCATTTTACTAGGGGTATTCGACCACGGCGCATCTGATGGTGTCCATTAGAACTGCTAAAAACCAACCGGTTAGGACAAAATCACCATTTACCACTAAAATTGCATGTTTTTTTGGCTCTGGTATTCGTGCGCATTACTCCTAAACTTCTATTTTACCGGTTCTTAAGATATTTGGTTGGTTAAAACTGATCA
Organism: Oikopleura albicans; assembly: GCA_004367875.1. NCBI lineage: Eukaryota > Metazoa > Chordata > Appendicularia > Copelata > Oikopleuridae > Oikopleura > Oikopleura albicans. The sequence continues at coordinate 392,166 of SCLG01000144.1, forward strand.
AAAAATATTTTTCGGTCTCATCAGAAGCGCCTGAAGATCTACATTCGCTAGTACTTTTTATTTTGCTTTACGCTGCTTCGTTTTTACGAAACACCAGCGTAAACCGTAAAAAAATCTTAACCGCCATATCTCGAAACGGTTGAGGCCGAAGATGACAAAATTTCTATAGGTTGGTAATTTAGGAATTCCCCCTAACCATGCACATAGACGTCTATTTGCCAAAAAATATTTTCATTAGAGAACTTCTAAAGATGTGCTTTGATTCTGGAGGTAACACGGTGCGGGGTTAAAGAAGATTGGCCATATTTTCATTAACTAGAAGCGTCCCAAAGTGAAGTAAGGATTGGATTTATTCTTGCGATTCGTCGGTTATCATCATTATAACCCGTGGAGGTGACAATGGCCAATTTTGTTAAGTTCTTTGTATCTTGACCGTTAGTTTTTTCATGGGTATCCAGGGGTTAAAGTAATGATTAAACCATGATTTTTTTCCACAGCGGCAAAAACAACGGTTTAAAAGATCTGTTTAATGATAATCTGATTAGTTTACGTGTTTTACGTACCAGTCACGTAGTAGCAGTCACGCATTTTAGAAACGACATCCGGAATATTTCTCCCGCTTGGTCATTATCCTCAAATTCAGGTCTTAATACATCGATGTCAACAAAGACATCATGATTTGAATATACGTTTAATAATAATAATAATTATTAGTTATAATTATTATTAATATTAAACGTATATTCAAATCATGATGTCTTTGCTAACATCGATGTATTAAGGTCCTGAATTTGAGGATAATGACCAAGCGGGAGAAAAGTCAATTTTATAATTCATAAGTAACAAAAGGCACATTAATTTTAAAATTAGGGTCCATAAACTTTATTTAAATTCATCATACATATATAATGAAAATATATTATTATATGTATTATATAGAAATATATAGAACACCGCCCTTCGAGTTATATGTCGCGCGTTCATATCTAAAAAGAAAAAGTTTTGTAAAAACGGAAGTTTTGCGGCAAACAGGTATCTTGATCATCAAAATGCAAGAGTAAAAGGATGTCAAAGGTAATACTTGTGGATGAATGTCAATGCAGATTGTGCTATTTAAATATGTTTTATGTTTAATTCCAATTGGGTACAGTGGGCGGCGGTGGAAGTGGCATACTCCTAAAAATATACAGCGTGTCCCAACACACGGCTTGTACACTCGAATCACATTTGATCGCCGCCCACGCATTTCATTTATACAATATAAAAATACGTGGATGGATAACATATGGACCATATGTTGTATGATATGGACCATAATTGTTTATATTTAATAATTATTTGTAAA
>SCLG01000144.1:421209-433979 GCA_004367875.1 Oikopleura albicans
ATCCGTGAGAAACCGGATTTAAAGGGTTTTTATAATATACTGCATCTCAAACAAAGAGTAATTCGACCACGTTTTCACCCGAAAAAAAGTGAAAAAAGACATGATTTATCATGAAAAAAAAACACACTTGACCTTGTTCTTTGAAACTTGTTCTTGAAAAAACTGATTTGACCTTAGTGCAAAAAAATGACTTGACCTTATAACGGCACAAATGGCTGACCTTATAACCAACCCCCTGTACGAACAAATTTGCAAGGTATTAAAACACTGAAAACTTTTTTATCTTTACGATCTGTAACGCATGTGAATGGAATTGTAATGTTGATTATTGTCAAAATTAATCTAATATTAGGCTCGGGCTATTTACAATATGCAACTCTTAAAAAAAACTTTGACGAAAAATAAAGCTTTATAAAACAGGTTTTTGGTCGTACTATTACTGAGGAAATTACGATTTCACCGCTCAGTTATGAATAAAAAAAATGTTGATTATCACTGGGATCGAACTCAGAACCTTCAGTTATTGCCAACTTTATTGGTTTTCATTAAATTATCCTTTTCTGAAACATTATTTAACTCTATGTTTAGGTGAGAACAATTTAATTGACATTATTTTCATTAAATCTCGAGGTAACATTAGAACATGCAATATTTCAAAATTCCTAAAATTGAATTTTAAATCCTGATGATATTGTCATACCTTGACGTGAAACTAACAAATAGACCACCAACAAAATTAATTTCTTCAAAAAAAAATATTTATATTTACTAAAAATTTCCAGAAAAAACGTGTGACTTTAAACCAACAGGAATTAAAAAATGAATAAAAAAAACACGAGTAAATATTTAATAAGGCCCTACAAGTTCAAAATTAGTCTTAACCTTGACAGAAGAATCATCGGAAATCAATCGCCCAACAACCCCCCTTTTTTATTCAAAGTGAAAATATTTTAATAATTTTGTGAAAACAAAAAAAACTTCTCTGAACTAAAGTTGCATTCCAGTAGCCGTATGGCGGTTTACAATGCGATGGCGGTTGCATATTGAAAAAAAAGGACGACATCATAAATATAATTATAACATATTATTTATATGCCTTCTGTTTGTGTTAAAAAATACAAGTGTATACCTATTGCAAAGCCTGCCGGTAACAGACAGACAGATTAATACAGTATTAATAATACTGCATTACTCAATGTTCACAGCGAACTTTTTTAAATACTACAAATGATACCCGCCTATAAAAATTCGATAAGTATATTATTGGTATCAATCTGTTTTGAACAGTCTAGGATAACTCGTGTGGTATAAATCATACATATTTTAGTTATGTGAAGGACATATTATATGTATATAATATACAGGGGAGTCTGGTTATAAGGTCAAGCTCGAAAAAATGACTTTACCTTTATGTACTCCAAAAAAATGACTTGACCTTATAACCAACCAGAATTTTTTCTCCATTAGTGTTGGGAGAAAACCGGAAATTTTGTTCAACATTTGATTTTCCACAAAAAATTATGGTCTTCACTCTAGAAAAATGTTAAAAAGACACTATTTTATAAAAAAAAAGTGTAAAAAGACATGATTTCTACAAAAAAATTTATTACCCGTGTTTACCCCTGTCGTTCTAAACGTATATGCCAAGTTCTAAATTTTAAACCAAAAAAAAGTGAAAAAAGACATGATTTATCTTGAAAAAAAAAATATATTTTTGACCTTATAAACAGACCCCCCTGTAATATAATATATCCTTCGCATAACTATAATATGTATGATTTATACCACACAAGTTATACTAGACTATTCAAAACAGATTGATACCAATAATACTTATCAAATTGTTATAGGCGAGTATACTATCATTTATATACCTAGAATATAAAAAATGGTTAGTAGGGTTTCTCTTTGAATCCGAAAATAAAGCTAAAATCGTATCATATGTACTTTCTAGTTTACTTTCACTTCCAAATATTACTTTAAATTGAACCCACCATCAATGTCAAAAAATAACGAGGACCAATGAAATAAAACTTATCTAATTTAATTCAATTAATTCAATTTAAAGAAAAAAAACGTAGATTATTCAAATCTTCCAAAGACCAAGAAAAAAAGTCGAATTAATTTAATGAATATCAAATGTAATTTTAAATTATACATTTTTTGTTAATATACTGGCTTGTATAACTTTTATGGACGATAACTTAACCGCCGTTTAAGTTCGTCATGTAAAATCAAATATTAATGGTAACCTTGATCTATAAGATGTCGACGGGTTCCGAAATGGATTGGACAAAATAAGCCTTTAAAATTTAATTTTGTCTGACGTTTTCGGCATTTACAAATTATGCATTTTTAAAGGAATATCATCCCTGCATTAATCAAAAACAAACATTATGCATTACTAAGCCGAATATATAGACAAACATATAAATATAATTGACCTCAAATGGGTTTTTGACTACTAATTTTGGATAGGCACGTCTGCATGTTTCTAAGGCACCATCTGAATCGTTTTTTCTTTTGTGGTCAAAGGGAATCCGCTGAAATTTCTCTTTTGACCAATTTCGGCGTATTAACCTGTTGCCACAAAATAAAAAAAAACGATTCAGACGGTGTCATTTCTTATTTACGTAGAATTATTTTTTAAGTTTTGAATTTTGAAAAAAAAAATTTTTTTAATTGAAAAATTTTTTTAATTGAAAAAAAAATTGAAATTTTTATGCAGTCTCGCTTCGTGGGCCCATTCTGTACTCCAATATCATATTGGCAATATTATAATAATGTTTGACCTCAAAGTGACCTTGAATACTTTTAATTTGATTTTTTGGGGATATAGATGTTATAAGTAGAAAAAACAAAGAATTCGAGCTTTAGTTTTCGAAAACCTTCAAAAAATGGTAAAATTGAAATTCGTAGAAAAGACAATTCTTGAAAAAGACCTTTTAAAGACGTATTTAAGAAAAAATACGGTTGCTGTTTGTTATAAATTCAAGGTCTGAAAATCTGACTTGACCAACAATTTCTAAAAACGAATTTAGCGCTGAGTTGCCAAGCTTTGGTAAAATTTGTGAAAACTTTGAAATTTAAACTTTAAATACAAGTTTCCGTCGAGCTTGCAAATTTTAAGTTAGCCCATTCGAACCAAATATAAACTCAATTTGAACAACTGGTCGTCTGCGCTATTTTTATAATGTATTTTCCGATGTTTACTACAGTCCTTTGATTTTGGAAAATAGCATCCCTTATGGCCTAGAACTTATGGACCATAAGTTATGGGCCAAACGCAAAAATGCTAAGTTCTCCTGTTAACCAATCATGACCAATATTCTTCGAATCTAGCGTCCGGCCTATAGTACAATTCGGTTGACGTGAAAAAAGACATTGTTGACAAGTGAAAGAAGAACGATTTGAGCTATACTACTAGAAACTAGCCCAAATCTTTCTTTTTTCACTTTTCCACAATGTCTTTTTTCACGCCAACCGAATTGTACAAAAATAACTTTGTGTGAATTGATGGCGGACATTTGGGAGTAAAAATCAAAAAATCCATTATTTAGCGTGGAAAACAGTATAATTGGTATTCTTATTTATATAAATAAACGATACTCATCGTTTGAAAATAGTAAAGTTATAGCGATTCCAGTATGTGAAGTACGCAGAAAATGAGAGGTGATGGAGGTAAGTAGCTGATAAATGATTGAAAGCAATTTCTGTGTCAAATCATGAAACAAATGGAGGCAATTCAATAAGATAGAAAATAAACAGAAATTGTTATACTTCTCAAAAATGATAGGCGCCCGTTAGCCTCGAAGGATTTTTAGTGCGGAGTTTTTTTTTGAACAAAAATTGTTTCCTACTTGGCAGAATTGACCATATAAACAAAATATTATGTCCGATTGCCAGAACCGAATGCCTCGTGCGCAAATTTAGCTAAGAAAGCTTGGTGTATGTTATATGGAAGTCGGATAATTTCAAGTTCTTTTTCTTCGAAAACTTTTCTGCTCATTTTTTCAGGTCATTAGTTATGAGTCATAACTTATGACTCATAGAATAATGTTTGGCTATCGACGATCTACAACACCTACATGCTTAAAGTAAAAGCCAGTTTTCCGCCTACGCACTACCTGCTTAAATGCTACTTTAAGCAGGTTGTGCGTAGGTGGAAAATAACTGTTACTTTAAGCATGTAGGTGGTGTAGATCGTCGATGGCCAGAAAATAATTCTATGAGTAATAAGTAATGACCTAAAAAATGAGGAGAAAATTTTTCGACCAACTTTATGAAACAGACTTTTTTAACAACGACATTCCAGTATTATTTTTGATATTATAAAAAATGTACCTTATTCGAAGAGGCGTATATATCATTTCTCTAGTTTCAAGACACTACAGTTTGGCGCGAAATACTCTTTAAAAAATATTGGAAAAAGGCTACCGCATAATTTTCTGGGGTTAACATCATGCAGAAAACACAAAAAAAACTTAATAATAATAAAACAAGTGTTCCATGCAATTTTTGTTGAAGATATGAAAAAGTAGTAACAAAATACCTCGAACGCAAAAGAAAACAAAAAATTTAAAAAAAAAACAAACAAAAAGTATATAAAAAATAGGGTATCCGTAGTGTGCTGATTTTATTGCTCTCACAAATCGTACGACTTTCGGGCATCAGAAGGCGAGCGAGAATCATCGGAGGACGTGTCTAATTCCTCCGGGATGGAATTTGAGGGCGACGGGGCCATGTCCTTGTCATCGCTGATTTGATTATCGGTGACGACATCACTCGAACTTGTCTGAGGACTCAGTGATTTAATCTTGGTCAAATGAGAACTGGCGTGTTCTGGCCCCAAGTGGGATACATGTTGAAATGAGCTTAGTACGGGGCCCGAGATTAACTTGGGTCGTTTTCAAAATGATCACCTTTAATTGGAAGATGCACGTTTATACGGATTACAATTCTTGATCTTTTGGACGGGGTGCTTACGACAACTTAAAACCGGAAATACAAAACGGAATGTTTTTTTACAAATACATGACTTCACACAAAAAGTACAGGGTGTTGATTATAAGGTCAAGTTCTAAAAAACTGACTTGACCTTATAATCAACCTGATTTTTTCTTTCCGCAATAAGGCCTTAGTGGTGGGGAAAAATTCAAAAAGACATGATTGTATAGGAAAAAACGTAAAAAGACATGATTTTATAGGAAAAAACGTAAAAAGACATGATTTCTATAGAAAAAAATGTGTCAGCGGGGTCTTCATCCAAAAAAACCGTAAAAAGACATGATTTTAAAGATTTTTTCCTGAAAAAACATGCTACTCAAAAAAAACTGACTTGACCTTATAACGGCACAAATGGCTGACCTGATAACAAACCCCCTGTACACAAAATTTCCAGTCGGACGTAAAATGCTAGAGTCACTTATTTTGAAAACGACCTTGGCGCGTTGGTTTGGATCACGCATTTTCGACGTTAAATTTTTGATATTATCATCATGTAATTTGAATTGAAATTGATATTTATTCTTTTTAACCAGGTGCCGTCGGCTCGTCTGTTCGTCAATCTGCTGTGGCATTTCGATAATGTGGTCGCGGTCCGGGGAGTTAATTGGATTCGACATAAATATAAGCCGTTTTGTATCCGAATCACTACAGTACATGGATAAAGTAGCGTCTTGATTTAACGGGCGCATTTTTCGACATGATATCGACTGGATCCACTGGCCACTTTGCACGTCATAGATCTCGATGCAATTTTCCATATAGACAATTATCAATGGCGGCGAATTTTTCGGCACGTATTGACGAATTTCTAAGGGCTGTTATTCGGGGTAAACTTTCAAGATATAAAATTTATATGGGTGGTTGGTTACGAGGTCACCGCTTTAAAGGATATTGGGAGTCCAATTTGGGACCATACATCGCCGTGAATGTAGGGATCTTAATAAAATAAAGTTCATTTATGAAAGACATGAAACGACAAACATATTGATATCAAAAATTGTGAAAATTACATCCGAAATAAATTGATGGCTCTAAACGTTTGGCAAAATATGTGGTTTTCGAACATAAATTTCTAAAAAATTCATATATTTTAAACATTTCGAAATTTTCAACCAAAAAAATTAGGCCATTTTTGACTTCATGAAAGTCTATTTTTTTTGGTTGAAAATTTCGAAATGTTTAAAATATGATTTTTCAGAAATTTATGTTCGAAAACCACATATTTTGCCGAACGTTTAGAGCCATCTCTGCCCATTTTTCTGAAAAAAATTGAAACAAAGAACAAAATGCCCCACAGACCTGTAGTGACATCAATATTAAAATACTTTATAATCGATATCTTAGACCTTATAAACCCATAAAACTTACCAGTAAATCACATATTTTAAGAACATAAATCCCTCTTCAAAATGTCAAATAAAGCTTAATAAAAAAATGTAATATAATTAACTAAATTTGCTTAAGACCAATATGTGCTGTTAAAATATAAATGATTAACATCGCTGAACAGAAAATTAATATTGAATTTTAATGATGCCAAGAATATAATACGTGCATTTTGAAAAGTACACTGCTTGCAGTAGCCAAACACTTATATTACAAGCCATTTGAACGCCGAATTTAAGCCTCTCTCTAATTCTAATCCAAAAAGAAAATAAAAGAGTGCTATTAATACATGTTTAATAACATATGTAATGGAATTTTAAAGTCTAGCATCTCAAAAATACCGGTATATCGATGTAACATTTAGTGGAATTCATAGATTTTAAACTAGAATTAGATGCAAACATTTCCCGCATGAATTATGCGGGCTATACAGTCCATTTTTGGACTTAACCCCAAAGTCGTTAATCCAAACACATAACCCAATCACCAATTGTGAAGTTAATCACAACTATTCATCAAATGTATTTTGTTCTTCAGTATTTTTTAGAAAAAAACTGTCCCAAAAATATCTACGTGTACCAAGCTAATCGAAACAAAATGTGTTCCCAACTTTACACTAACTGGTTAACCAAATGACCTACAAGTTAGTTTTTTTTCTATTGGGTGAGTTTTTTGATAATCAATATTTTTTTTAATTGTCAGAAACAAAATATGAACCTGACTCACATTTACTAGGAAAAACTGTTTTTACCGTTACTTCACTGTTATCAATCCATGAATTATTCGTAATAAAAAAATACATTAATCTGTTTTTACACGGCTACACGATTGTTGGTTCTATGTTGGTTTTGAATGTCATAAAATTTAATAACGCCTATCACTTAAAAAAATGTGATTTCCACTCCACAACTTCGTTTTTGGGGGTTAACCTAAAAACATGAATTATGCGGCTGGTCATGTATTATTCACAGTGAAGTGACACGTAGACGATGTTAAGTCTAACTGTAAATTGCAAAGGGAGATCCAAATGCATTTAATAAATGGTATGATCTTATAACCAAATTTCTGATGAGACTCGAGCGGTCTCATCTTTTTGGCGTTTTTTCGGCATTTTTTCGAAAATGACAAAAAAATGTGTGCGCTTTGTTACTAATAATTACAATTGAGCATTTACGGAAAACAACGAACTCAATAGTGTCTCCGCCAACCAAAAAAGTAGATACGTTTGGACATTACGATGTTCCATATCAAGTTCTAAGCGCTGAGGGTCAATGACAATTTTTAACTGGACATTAAAAATACAGGAGGTCTGGTTAAAAAGATCAAACGCGAAAAAAAAACTCGACCTTAATGCACTCCAAAAAATTACTTGACCTTATAACGGCCACACCTTGTGACCTTATAACCAGAACCCCTGTATACCAAATTTAAAAATCGATTGTAATTAATGGTTGTCTGTTGATCACTTACTCTCAGTCACGGGCCAGCATCAGCGCTTTGAACTTGACAAAAACCAAAAGATCAGAACAATTTTTAAGATATTAAATTCAGTTTTCAGGACCATGATTCAGGGTCGTTAAAAACTGATATTTTTCGGTGGGTGTAAAGAGAAATAACGATATTAAGACAAAACAGTTCACCCCTAAACTGTGAGGACCACATAATTTCCGACTGCCTCGCACGTTCGCCATTATACGTCACATAAATGCCAAATTTCGAAAAACACAAAAGATATTCCATGTACTCGGGGCCCAGGTCAACACAGCACAAGGCATCCATATGATGTGACAGTGAAGGATTACTCAGCAGGGTACTCAGCGGGCATTGGGTATTTTGGACATGTAGCAAGTGGGTCGGCTGGAAACCGCGGTTTAGAAACAATTGATAAAGTGTAAAACCGCCCGTGGAGCCCACAATAACATGGGGACCGTTACTTGAAATCGCCATAAATTGCGGCTGAAAGTCCAAATTAATTTCTCGCGTCTTTTTGTAGTGGGGAATGCCATTGCGATCGCAGCCAACTTCATAACAATGAATTGTTCGCCGAACAGAAACACACAACGTTAACACACCACGTCTGTATCAGGATTAATACTTTGATAAATGAAGGTACCGTTTTTCAGAAAAAAAAAAATCGTGGGAAGCGCCACGATTGAACCTGAAATCTTTCATTTGTCGGCATTTTTTACCCTTTTCCGATTTACCAACTCAAACCTCGTGCTGAACGTTAAAAGTGCCTGCGGGTAAAGGATTAACCGCGAAACATAACGGTTTTCTGCTTGAACACAAGGTATTCAAATCTCCTACAGGGGGTCTGGTTATAAGGTCAAGCCCCAAAAAATGACTTGACTTTAATGCACTCCAAAAACATGACTTGACCTAAGTGCAAAAAAAAAGTCCAAAAAGATATGATTTCTATAAAAAAAATTATTACCCGTGTTTTACCCTTCTCGTTCTAAACGTGTATATGTCGAGTTCTAAATTTAAACCCAAAAAAAGTGAAAAAAAAAGACACAATTTCTATAAAAAAATGAATTGACCTTCTGCAAAAAAGATGACTTGATCTTATAACGGTCACACCTTGTGACCTTATAACCAGACTCCTGTATTTATTAAACTGGGGTTAAAATATCAGTTAGGTGTCATACGTATATCGTAAATTCGGGTAGGGTAGGTTAAAAACTTGCCGCCTGTTTGCCGTCGGTACCTTTACTAACAAACGGATGTAAAAAACTTGTTGGTTAAATTTAGTGTTAGTTTTAACGCAAGGATTATTCGCGGAAGTCCGATTAAGGCCAATAATCCAAGCGCCGTTAGTAATTTTGATTTTCACGTGACATCACGAGTGATTATAATTATCGATATAAAAATCATGTGCCTTAATAATTTGATGCAAAAATGCGTAGCGCCTTTTGTCTCCTCAATTTTGATCGGATTCTGATCATTGCCTACGCCCATAATGGACTGTTTTGGCAGGAGTCGAATCGTCCGACGATTTCCGGAAATAATGACAAAAAGCTCGAGACCGGGCTCATCGATAATGTCAATCTCAAACACTTTTTTGTCGGTAATTTTTACAAATTCATTTTTGGGCAGTTCAACACAGTACAGGCCGTCCTCGGTACCCAGCAGGATCTGTTGGCGATTTAAGACGGCAGCACAGAGCAAAATTTTAATAAGAACAAGAGTTGGATCATAAGCTTCGTACAGTTGGAATATAGGCGGCTCCAATGAGCTTCGAAGGGATTTGTGAACTTTGGATAAATAATCGATCCACTGTTAAATGTTTATAGAATATTAAATGAAGGATTTGGCCTTATACTGGGGCCTTATACTTGGCCTTATACTGGTAAATACCCGAAAACTTTTTCCCGAAAACTTAAAACAATAAATTTTTATTGAGTTTTATTAATACGCTAAAACTAAATTGAAATCATCTCGACAATTCAAGCGCAGGCACACGGTAACTTTCCGGAGAACAGAGTTGGACTTTTGGGACAATTTTCTTACCCTACCCGATGCCGTACCCGAGAATAAAACACGGGTAAGTTACTTTGTTACCCGAGTTTACCCGAGCTACAAGTAGTAAAACTCGGGTCGGAATCCGAAGGTCCAACTCTGCCCCAGGAAAGCTTCCGGAACTCGTATTTAATAATTTATGAAAACAATTAAAACGGTTTGAAAATTCATATTATAAACCAAGCCTTTTGACGCTCGGCGGTTGTTTGACACTTGATTAAGACAGAAGTTTTAATGAAAGGTTTGTTGCTGGAAATTGTGCGATGAATAGCTGTACCCGTCACTTTCAAGATATTATCAATATCTCGTCTATTGGCATGAAACACATCATCTTGGGTAACACGAGCCGCCGAGAAATTTTCGTCACGCAAATCAAAACTTTAATCGGAATTTAAAATGTGATAAGTGGCTTAACTACTTTTAAAAGCCATGAACTCTTTTCTCGCAACAAAATTGGGATATTTTAACTCCCAGGGGGAAGTGCGTGTAAATAGACTCGCCACTGTTTTTTTTTCGTCGATTTAAGGCATATGGAGGCCCCGTAGGGCAAAACGGGTATTGCTGACCGCNCCTGGTGGCCCAAATCAATTTCTGAATAGTCAGATCGACGTAGTTTGACGAGCTCTACAACTTGGCTTTACCAGTTTTTTGAATTATTGCGAATTATTGTGATTTTTTTAAGTGCGTTTTTATTTACACACATTTTCCCCCTACGGATTTCCAAAAACTCCTTCCCCCTGAGAGTTAACATAAAAAAAAAACGTAAAAAACATGATTTTAAAGTTTTTTCCAAAAAACATGCAATTCAAAAAAAAAACTGACTTGACCTTATAACGGCACAAATCGCTGACCTTATAATCAACCCCCTGTATTGTAAATAGAACCAATATATCATGCACGATTACCCGGACAACAACTTACAGTTCAATTAGCAGAGGTACCCATATTTGAAGTTTTACCCTTTCTTGTGTTAAATTTATCGGCCATAAAACGGTGCCGAGTTAATCATGACACATTTAGGTTATCGGCGTTAACCAATGCGCATACATCGTCTACATAACATACTATTAGCGCGATAAAATCTCTTTCCGTACTGATCTCGGTTAATAATTTAAAAAATATCTAATTTTGAGTAGTCGTATTCAAGTCGGATTCAAAAGAAAGATATTGGAAAATATGAAGTATATATTATATATATATAATATATATTTATGTGATTTAACAACGCATGTTTCGACAATCTGTCATCAAAAATTTCTACGCATAATTATTCGATTGACGATGATTGAAACCTTCATTTAGACTAACTGTGTAGTAATAGACTAAATATATGTTGTTTAGGTAAAATATAGTATATGTACATATATAAATATAGTACGGCATAATTAATTAAGCTCCCATTCCAAAGGCATCCCTCAAACTAATATTGAGTCGACTTTTTTGATCTTTCAAAAAAAGTAAAAAAAAAGACATGCCAAGCATTTTTCTGAATAAAAAAACTGACTTGACCTTCTAACGGCGCAAATTTCTGACCTTATAACCAACCCCCATGTAACTAAAACATGGCTACCTCAGGGCCGGCATATGTCAGAAAATAAAAGGCTGGCCTCTCGAGCTCACAAATCAGCTCGTCCGCCCTTGCTCATAAATTAAAATAGTCTGGCCTCGCCTCGCTTGCCCAATTCACGGACTGCCGAGGCCTGAGTCCCTGAAAATAGACCATAGTCTTAATAACTGCCAAAATAACAAAAAATTTTAATTCCGTTGCAGAATGTTGCTAAGCAGGAAACAAGTGGTATTTTCCCCTCAATAAAGCCAAACATTAGCAAGCGATTACCCGATATGATGCCAAACTGTTTGACCCATCCCCGTTTAACCCCCTGTGGCTTGGGAATGGAGAATAGTCCTTGATAGGCAGTGCCGGTTGCGCGGTGAATGTCAAGCGTATTAAGTCCAATTGGTTTGCGCTCCATATCCTCACGCGGCAATGGACACACTTTAGGCACTTCTTTGGCGCAGTGATAGTGACATGGGAACTCACACTTTTCGCACATAATTCCCTACCGGTGGATTTCAAAATCGGAAACGACTCAATTGTGTGTTACCTTGGAAAAAAAAGTTTTTCATCAATAAAAATTTAAGGCACCAAAAATTTCAGAAAAACATGATTTTATAGCCAAGAAGTCTAAAAAGACATGATTTCTATATAAAAAAGTGGGTCAGTGGGGAGCTTTTCCTAAAAAAGGGGCAAAAAGACATGATTTTTGAGATTTTTTTTTCTCAGAAAAATGTTTTGAGAAAACAATTACACCTTAGTCTCAAAAAGACCCTAAGATCTAATAACGGCCCAAATCTCAGACCTTATAACCAGCCGTCCTTGTAAATTTTCTTACAAAAAAAAAACGTAAAGAATTATATCATATGATTAATATAGCGCGAAAAAATCCTCAGCATTTTATCAGCTGTACAGTGTATGGCTATAATACGGTCACCCGGACAGACGTTTCCGATCTGGAACTCCGCCTGTCGGTATAGACCAAACATATATGTTCCACATTGAAGGCATTGAAAGGGCTGATTGAAGGTTTTCACGATGAACTCGTGGTTATCTGGATATCGATGATGAGGTTGACTACTGTGAGTGCTTTTGGCGGGGGTGGGCTGCTGTTGTTGCTGCTGCTGCTGAGCGATAGCGGACGTCATGACCGAGCCAGCTACGGTTTCCTTATTCGACGGAATGTTATATAAGCTCGGATCATTTAAGCTGCCTATCAGCGGCTTTGCCGGCTCAGGAGAGGCACTTCGACCCGACCGAGAATCCGATGGCTCGTCATACATGCAAGTTAAACTGCATCAAT
>SCLG01000145.1:0-31249 GCA_004367875.1 Oikopleura albicans
CGAGAACACAACTTTTTTTTTGTTTCACACACAGTGTGATATTAATTTAACACAGACACACGTGTGAAGTGAAAAAAAATAAAATTGACATTGAACTTGCTTTTTACGGCATTAAATAATGAAAATCGTTCTTATGACATTATTCCGAGTCCAATGATGTAAAAAAAAATTTTTTTCATTTTTTTTTGTTGATTCTTTGATGACGGTTAAAAAATTAAGCGTGTATTAATGTAATTTATTTTTCATTTTACATTTTTTCAAAACGTTTTTTATACAATTCGACAGCTCGCAATGAGCTGATCACGGTGATATATTTTTTTTTACAAAAAAAGTCAAAATCATAAATTATTAGTTAAAAGGGGAAAAAAACCCAAAGTCTAAAAATTATTTTTTTTTACGGAAAAATATAAAAAGTATATCAGAATGTTCGTAACGATCTGAAAAGTACGAATCATAAAAAATTAGGGTCTCAAAGTTAAAGCGGGCTAAGATCGTGCACCAAACGCAAAAAAATGTTTAGGCGCTCAAAGTCTAAAAATTATTTTTTTTTTTCGAAAAAATATATCAGAATGTTCGTAATGATCTGAAAAGTACGAATCATAAAAAAATTAGGGTCTCAAAGTTAAAGCGGGCTAAGATCGTGCACCAAACGCGAAAAAATGTTTAGGCCCTCAAAGTCTAAAAATTATTTTTTTTTACGAAAAAATATATAAAAAATATATCAACATTTTCGTAACGACCTGAAAAGTACGAAGCATAAAGAATTAGGGTCTCAAAGTTTAAGCGGGCTCAGATCGCACAACAAACGCAAAAAAATGTTTAGGCAATCAAAGTCTTTTTTTTTACTATAAATGCGAAGGATAACAAGTGGAGTATTAATATATTAATACCGCATCCATAGTAAAAGGGTGGGAGGCACCCAAACCGCTTCTTCGCCGGCCCACTGGAGATTAATCCAGGGAAAAGTGTCGGCGAGGAAGCGGTTTGGGTGCCTGGGTGGGTAAGAACAACCGAGAGGGTTCCTCTAGGTACTAGGGAACCCGAAAGGGTGAATGAAGGCTGGTTGCCCAGGCTAGGACTTTATATATGCCCCTGACATTCTAGAATGTTTGTTACTGCTTAAGGACCCCCCTCATCACTTGAGGACTATACTCTTCACTAGGCCCTAATCGCTGTCATAAGACTTACTATAAATGCGAAGGATAACAAGTGGAGTATTAATATATTAATACCCTTATCCAATAGTTATCCTTTGGTTATAGATGGAAAAAACCTATCCCAGGCCAGGGTACTGGTCTAAGTTTACCGGGGCCAGTCGGGTTATTATCACCGTAAGCGTGATGATGGTCCGGGTGGCCCCCTTTTTTAGTTGACTGAGCATTGTCTGCAGGAGTCGCAAGAGTGGGCCGGGGTTGGGCCTTTGTTGGCTTAAAAGCCCAACAGGGGTCCATCCCCGATCTGAGTATGGTAGTATTGAGTGTATTGCAGGTAACAGTAAGCACGGAATGTATAAGTTAAGGCAGCAGGTAACTGACTGAATAATAAGGGTTTTCCCTTGTTTTAGTGGCGATCGCCAGGGAGGAGCCCAAGGGCTGTAGTCGACTCCCGGGCATTTTTTAGCGCCCGACGAAGTTTCGTATCCCGGGAGAATAACCAATAGTCGATGATTTCGGTGCCAGCCACGCGGATTCCACGTCTCGTCCAGTGGACACGGCGCCATGCACGTAGATATACATGGAGCCTAAATCACTTTTTAGCGGCGAGTGGGTGAGGGTGTTACCCCGGGAGAGGGTGACGGGTTTCAGCGCCTGAGGGTGTTCGGGGCCGTGATCTTAATTTGTTTAGTTTTGGGGCTAGAAACTCCACCGCCGTGTCGTAATCACTAAGGGTGATTAAGGCCAGGCGATTTGAAACCTAGATCACGGCCCCGAACCCCTCCCAGGCACCGCCGCTCCTTTTGCGCAACTTTTTGAGGAATGGGTTCCCTGGGAAAAGGTTAAGGTGGTTGTACTCCCCGGGGCCTGCGGGTGACTAGTGGCGCAACTAGGGGAGACTCGGCTACCAATCTTAAGGTTGAGGGTTCGAGCCCGGGTTAGTGCAAGGGTCTTTTCAGATCAAGCTTGTGGTTCTGGGCCGCGCTAGTACTTGAGAGAAAAGAAGGGTTTATCCTACAAGTCACGATTTCATCCTTTTTGGGGAGGTTTAGATGGGCTGTCTGGAAGGGGTTTCCCAGGAATAGGTTGTTGTAAGTATTGGGGGCTTACCGGCGGCGCGATGTTTGCAACGTGTTTCTCGCGTTTTTCATGTCGGTCAAAGCCGTTTCCGCCCCCTGCATGCGTGCTGGGCCGAAGCCTGAGTTGCGTGCCTGACGGGTGCGTAGCTCCAGCTCGGCCTCCGCGTCATTCAGGAGGTCGTCCCATTTTTCGATGTCGTCCGCCAGGCCCTCAACGTAAGGGAACCAGTAACCGCCCAGGTGTCCTTCCGTGGCCTCCTTGATGGCTGTTGGGTGGCAGAGTCGAAGGGGGCCAACTATCGTCCGCTCCAGTATGCACGGCATAACGTAAGGGGTGCGGGGATCAGCCGGTCGGCACATCCAGTCCACCTCTTCCTGGTGTACGCCAAAGTCGACCAGGTCCTCTGGGGTTACTATCACAGTGAATTCTCGCATGGTCTAAATAAGGTGAGATCACGGTCGGGTTTTGAGACATGGTTATTATTAAATATCTGTTCGGGAAAAGAATGGGCATGGTTGGGGGGCCCTTGTGGGAGGTATTGGGCACGTTGCCCAAGAAAGGATGATTTCCCGGGAAAAGGGGCCGTTTTAGGGCTTTGAAAATTTTGAGCCGATGTCAGGACGGTATGGGCTCTTTAACATTACGGAAAGGGTAACAAGAGTGACTGGGGAGGCAGTGACCTGGGATAATTCCTGTCTCCCCACTGAGTTTTTAAGGTATCCCGGGTCGGACCCCCCGTTGCAAGGAAGGCAGTATGGGTGAATTATAAACAATGTTGAAGGAAGAGGGTTGAATTATCGGAGGTTATAAGGGTCACGGTGGCCCGCGTCATAGCGTGCAATAGCTCTCTCCAGCTTGCCCCGGAGTACCAGGGCTTGTTCGTAGCAGTCAATCACTTCTCGGGTATCGCGCTCGAAGTCGTCGTAGCCTTGCTCAATTCGGCCAAAGTATGCAACATCTTGGACTGTCTCGACCTGACGGTAGACGTCCCAGTTGCGTCGGTGTAGCCGCTGGATTCGCTGCGGGGGCATTCCTGGGCCGACTCTCTCATCCTGTCGGTCCATGAAGTTCAGGTAAGCTCTATTTGTTCCCGCCATGTATTCAAATGCCACGTGTGCCGCGTGGATGAAGTACTCGAACGTGTCCCGATGTGGGATATCCCGGGCTAGGCGAGGTCGTCTCGCATGCATGTCTCGAATATCGCGACGCATTCGCTCCTGGAAGGCCGCATCACCCCAATCTGGCCGGTAGTTCATTTCCGGCCCGTTATTCTCACGATTCATCATTTTTCGGTCTAAACTAAAAAGGGGGATTAATACCGGGAAGCTTGGATTCGGTCGGTAGCCAGGGCTAGGGGGCCTCCGGCTACCGAAGGGGCTAAGGTTTGGTATAAAAATATAGTTCTGATGATTGGAAAAATAATGTGCTATGTACAGGAATTATTCTCTTCTCTCAACCCGATTGAAGGTCCGAAAGGTAGCCAGGGATGGGTCCCAGTAGGCCAGGAAGCGGGGGTGATCTCGCCCTGGGGGGGTGTCCCGAAGGACAATGACCCCTCGCTCCAGTCGTTCGAGGTGGGCCCCATGCAGCAGGATCGTGAGTGGAGTGCCCTCGATAGCCGACGCTGTGGCTCCGAGGTTGATGTTGGCCTCATGCCATTGGCGGGCTACTTGACGCGAGCAGTCACGGTGGGCTGCCGAGTCTATCTTGGGTTTCCCAGGGCTAATTAAAATTCACTATCTCGAATGCTTGAAAGCTTGAAGTATTACGTGGGACACCAGTCCCAACCAAAATTTGTTTCCCACCGGGCCCAGCACTTTCTTACACGGAAATCATTAGCATTACTGCGTTAATAAGGGTTGTGATAAAATTGAGCACTTCGGTTTTTCCCACGTTTAATGAAACTAAGGCAAGATCATTGAAAAATTATGGTCTCAACTTTTAGCCTGATGTACCGGTAAGCTTAGCCATCTATTTCACCAGGCCTGGGAGACCCTTCCTGTCCACTGGCCCGTCATTAACGGGCGCAGGTTATTTAAGAGGTGTTCGTTGTGCGTCACCAGACGCTCTCTAAACTGGTGGGGCGATTCGTGTGGTTCTTGTTCGTAGACCATGTGCTCCGCTCGGATTCTGGCCAGGTCCTGGGCTACTACCGTCATGGCGCGTCCTATTGTTCGCCCCGGGGACAGCAGAGTAGGTGGTGGGAAGTGTCTGGTGGTACTGACCAACCATTGGAGGAGATCATCGTCGGGACCCGGGGGTCGCAAGGCAAACTCTTGAATAGTCCGTTCAGCCCAGTCCGCGTCCGCCATCCGGTTGCCCACCGAGCTCGACCCCGTGGTGTTGGTGGAGTCTGATATGGCCAGGGAAATACGGGCATCGTTCATGATGGAGGACGAGCCGTCTGAGCGCGCGACATATTCCTGAACTTCTCGGTAGGCTTGACCTTCCGACCGGTGGCTCGCCGAGGACGGGGCACTAGAAGAGGCAGGGCCAGATGTTCGAGTGGTTCCGGTTCCATAGCCGGTTTCCGTCGCCTGGGAGGAGAGTGTGAGCTCCCCTAAATCCACCCATTCAATACCGGTGGATGATGAACGGTCCGAGGCCGACGAGCCCGATGACACTCCGAAACCATTCAGCTCATCAAAGTCACTCATCGAGTCCCATGCTCGGATCGCGTCCAGGTGAGCCAACGGTAGTTCCATTTCTCGTTGGACCAAGGCTTCCAGGGCGATGGTGTCCGGAAAGACGCAGTTCCTAATGATGATGAATAGGAAGCATCCAAGGTTTTCCTCATCCCAGGTCAGGTCTGGAAGAGTTTTATGGGTTTCTAGGCCCGACTTATCTAGGGTGTCCCCGGGTTGTAGAGCGAGCGGACACGGTTATTTAACAGTCAGAACAGATTTAACAATCGGACTCATGTCTTTAAACACAACAGTTAACTCAAGACCTTTGACAGAGCTCGCCCTGGCTGTTGTGGTTAAGCATTTAAACACCTAGTCGCGTTTCTTGCCCGGGGAAACCCTAACCTGATCTCCAGCCATTGATTCCGCGACTTTCCAGATAAAGCTAGATGCAACTGCCTCGAGTGGCGCCAGTTGGTATAGGCGCCCATGGTGACGGAGAACCGTTGTCGAATTACCCGACATCGGTGAAACAACCCGGTAAATGTAGGAGTCTCGTTGGTCTTCTGCCGTCTGGATGTATTCCGACAGTTCGGTCTCCCCTTCGCCGAAGTAGACACATGTCCCTGTGAGCCGAAACTGAGTTTCCTCCGGCACCGTCATCGACACCTTTAAGAGCTGGTTTGCTCGGAATACGGAGTCACAGACCCTGGAAAAGATGGACTGAACGCCCAGTTGCAGCATTTTCGTGCGCTGGTGGATGAATTCCGCTTTCTCCGGGTCGTCCTGTAGATGCCAAAACTCCGCAAGGGTAAGCCCTTGGGTGCGGAACTCGGCCAGCGGGCGACTAACCAGGGTTGGGACTGACACCCACAGCGTGCTTTCCAAGACTTCCAAGTTATGGGTCAGATCTTGCGTAACCTCGCCCAGCCATTTCGAGCCCTGGGTACACTCGCTGACCAAAGTAGAATTCAAAAGGTCATGAATTCCGCGACGGAGAGCCAGGTACTGGAAGTACGAATTAACCGGGGTGGTTAGCGAGAACCGCCCTTGCAGTGGACGCAGCCTCGATCTCATCACCGACAATTCCATCTCAACCACGGTTCTGGTCCACAGGAGCCTTTCAGCTTCTTCATCCTCCTAAAGTTTTCGTTACAATTTTAGCTCCTCCTGGGTTAATTCCTGTACCTTATGGTGAATGACCAGGTTTCGAAGTAGGAGTCCCATTGATCCTAGGCAACATTGGCCTATGTACTCACGAACATCAGTGTCCATCCCGAAGCCTACGGAAGTGACTCTGCCTTGGCTGTCGGTGAGCATGTCAAGTTGGGGAATCTCCCCCATTCCCCCATCAACCGTATCGTTTCCCGGGTTAACGGTATTTTCGAGGGGATGGTCCTGGCTCATTCTTAAAATTTTTAACGCTTTTAAAAATAAGCTTTTATAGGGGATTAGTAATTTAAAGAATAAAAGAAGGGGTGATAGAACGCTAGCCCAGGAGGAGCAGTTATTTTAAAAGGTAAAGAACTTTGCGTCGAGTAGGCGAGAAGGTGCTGCGACGGCGTGTGTCTCCAGGTTCATCGCTCGATAGTACTGCGGCATACTGCTGTCAGACTTCCACCGCATCGTCGCTAAAACATGACATTTTAAATCTACCTGGACCATCAGTGCCCGGGTAACGCTTGATCTCGAGCTGACCTCATAAACCGGTGCCGATTTAAGATCGAGCACGAATTAATAAAAAGGTTATGTCGTCAGGAGTCCCTATGCATAAGGCCCTGGACATGGTCTTCTCAAACAGTATTGAGAACAGTGGTTTTAATACTAGCGAACTAATACCTCACCTACACAGGATTGAGGTATTAACCCTAACTTCGGCCAGGAAGTAGTCCCTTATGGTGCTTGCTTATAAGGCTAAAAGGGGGTACCCCGGTGTATGCCCCGTATATACCCGAGCCAGGCCTGACTTTAAAATTGCCCAGGCAACCTCCTTAGCTGCTTTTAAGGCTATACGCTGTATTAGCCGTTTTAGTTTTTAGGGTACTTACTACGGATATGTGGCTCCGGGATATCCATTTTCATCATCGCGATTAGCATACTAACTCGGCCGCTGTGGGCGCTTGGGGCCACTTCTAGATTAAGCTGACGCGCCGCCCTGGACAAATAGTAGTTACACTTTTGTGTCGTTAGGGGAGGATGATTCTCAAAAAGTTTTCCCCGGATCCTGTCTTGTCGGATATGGCTTAGCATGGATTCGAAGGGTAGAATCATGTCCTTTACTGAGATCGGGATGGTGAGACTTTCTCTCTTTTCACAAAACACGTTTGTTTTTGTGCTTCTCAGGTTAATGACCACGAATTTGACCTTTGAATCCTGATTTTGGACAACTTTCACATCTTCTAAGAAGATGGCTAAGGCCTCTGCCATCCGACAGCCAGAGAGAAATGTAATACTAGTAGCCAGGGCGATTTGCTGCTTCAGAGGCTCTCCTGACAACCACAAGAGCTGAATGATCGGTCGGATGTCTCTCAGTTGAAACTCCGGAGCTTGACGAGGCTGTACTAGCGCTTGATTAGCCAGGGATCGTGCCAACGTGCGCGCCCATCCCATCATTTTACCCACTACCAAAGCAGGGATTGGTCGTGGGGCATGTTCGTCTATTGCCACTCTCGACATCTTAACCAGTGTTCTAAAAGACAGGAGTTAGAATAGTGATCTTAGTCTATCACGCACGCAACTTAAAATGCGCTGGTTTTGGATTTGCTGCGGCTTTAATCGCTGGTATGAAGGTGTTAAGAAACGCCTCGATTCGATGCCAGTCAAAATAATTGTCCCGGGGATAACGTACTACACAAACCCACCACGCATTTTGGATCTGGGAAAGTCTAGGTACCATCTAAATTCGAGTATCCCGGGTTAGTTTGAATTCCGACTCGACCAATATCCTAAACTGCTCTCGTCGGTTGGTGGTGGAGAAGCCCACCAAGTCCCTCAAGCGAGAAAGGTGACATTGGTCTAATTCAACCAATTCTACATTTTTAAGAAAATCACGCAAGAGTGCCTTAACCTGGGCTACCTTCCAGTTCTTGAGATCCAGGATCTCCAGGATGGAGCCCTGGAGTGCACTAAGGTGGTCAAAGATCTCACTGAGGGCTTGGGAACGTGGAGAGAGTAGGGACATTCTAAATTCAAGTTTCCATGAGTTTTCTAATCAGATTTGAAGTGAAATTTATCGAAAAGGCTATGTACAGCACGCAAGTTTTTCAAATTAAATACGGATATGGCATACAGGGATATATAAAAATACATAAAATCAGTTTTTATCTTTTTAAAACGATTTTCGAAGGCCTCCTAGCGAACCCTTTTTCTTCTTATTATTAGCCTCGGTCGGCACACCTTGTCCCGGGTTATGTGCACCTTGAGGTTTTTGACCTTGTTTCGGGTTACGCTTCTTAGAGGCCTGGCCAAACCCTAGTTTAGCTGAACCTGGCTTTCCCCATTTTCCCTGGCCCAACTTCTGTTTCTTAGGGTTTCCCGTGTCCAGACCTTTTTTATCAAAGCGGGGTTTCTTAAAACCCTTCTTTGATCCCTGGGTCTGTCCCCGGCGACCCCTCCCAGACATTTTAATGTGTCTCTGCTGGCGCTTGAATTCTTCCCAGCGCTCCGCTTCACGCAGTTGAGCTGGAAGCTTTTTAGCTTTCTTTAATTGGGAATTCCTGGTAGCCCTATCCGAGGACAAGGTCAGCTCGTAATAGTTATCAGGGTTCCCTAGCTTCGCATTCTCAACAATGCGATCCACATCTTGCTGGAGTTCTAAAACCATAAGAGGTCTTAGAACTCGAAGTAGCGCCAGTCGAGACACATCCCTATCCTCATAGATTTCATCAAGGATCTTGGTGATTATGCCAAAGTTCGGGCTATTAGTTGGGATGGCTTTACGATATCGTCTTAAGAACTCATCCACCGTGGAAACATCCAGGGACAGGATCGCCTTCTTCGAGAAGAGGCGACGGAATTCCAATCCCAATTGTTCCAGGTTATTTTCCTTCGGTTGGGGCAGGTTAACCGCTGAATAAAAGGGGGGTTAAGATTAATCTCCAAACCATTGCCATTTGGACTTTATCTTATCGCAACTAATACAACTACCCAAGCCGTACTTACCATGTGTGGTTTCGACGAAGTGATAATCATCTTCCTCGTAATAGCGATTCTTTCCCGGGACATTTGCGTAAGCTTCCAAAGTTTTCTTCGCATGGTCGAATGCCTTCTGAGCTGCAATTCGGCCATCCGTAACCTTAGATTTCGCGTCCCGGGCTGCCTTGATTGCTAACAGTAGGGGGGCTTCAGCATCCCGAGCAATTGGTCTTTCCAGGGCATCCAACGGTTGACCATTCTGGACTTTCTGTTGGACCTCTTTCCAGATTGCATGGGCTTGCTGTCTGTCCGTTACTGCTGCTCTAGCCCCATCTTCCTCTAGAATAAATTGTTACTATCATTTCTCGGGTAACATTCCCGGGTGGAGCTCTCTGGCCCAGTCCAACTTAATAGTTGTTCAACTCGAAACTTCAACCTTACTCCCCATAGGGACCATAATGTCTCATCCCCTTGTTTAACCTGGGTGAAACGAGCCTCAATCACAGATCGAGGCTCCCTTCTAAATACATGAAACTCACACATTCTGTGCAGTCAGATTCACGATAAAACGTGATACAGAAACCAGATCGGAGCTGAATACCGGGGCAGGCACCTCCGATTTGGTGTATTGTTATAAAGGTCCCAGTTAAGGCTGGGGGGCAGTAAAATAAGGGGAGTTTCCCCGGGAAAATAAGTAGGGGTTCACAAGTCTAACCTTTCCTTGCCGCCACAAGTTCAGCCGTCGCTTCCTCCAGGTCAGTTCGATAATATCCATAATTCAGATCCGCGTCGTTTTGCTGCTGGCCCTGGTCAAATTGACTCCGATCAATTCGGATCTTTTTGGACGGAACTGAGGTCTTGGCAGACGTTATGGAGGTCGCCAAGGAAGAAAGCAGTGAAAACGGGTTTGACACCATTGATCTTCCTGAGGCGGCTCCCGAGCTTGACGGAGCATGGTCGAGGAGGTCTAGATCAGCCATTCTAAACATAGAAAGGGTTAGTCAACTTCAAAATTAAAAGGGTTTATAAATAAGAGCACAAGTAGATGAGGCAATAGTATTTAACCGAAAATATCCCAGGATTGGGTCTCGTACCTTAGCCGGGAAGGCTGACGCCGGCTTTGCCTTTGTTCCCAGGGTAATTAGAGTAAATCGCTCGTCCCCTTTTACTTGCGCCAAAAATAAAGGCCATTCTTGAAAAACGTGGAAGACTAAGGCCCATGAAACGGCCATCCCCACCTCCCTAAGGTGAAGATAAAAAATATCCGTCATTGCCACTGGCGGGAAAACGTAAATAACTTCGCTCTTGTCAAAGTTTCGAAGAGCTGTGAAATCTATGGCCGTGGCTGATTGTTCCCATAATTGAGACACAAATTTCGGACATTTGGTATTAAAAAACCGGGCTGCACCATCCAAGGTAAACACTTTACCCAGGGCAGATTGAAGTTTAGCAAAACTCTCATCCAGTAAAATTTCCTCCTTTAAGTCAATCTCCCGGGAAGGAGCATCCGCTAATTGAGCGTGTGTACTTACCCAGTCTATCCTAACTATAATGTTATTATCCAGGGCAAATTCATTAATCTCCCTAATGACCGTATTCAATACTGGGTCTGAAGCTCCATTTTGGAACGCAGCTACCACACTCATATTATCGCACAAGAATAAGAGCCTACGATTCCGCAAAAGATTGGTATAGGCAATCAAGACTAGCTTGATTGCCACCGCCTCTTTTATATGGATGGGTGACATTGCCACCCAGTGATCCCATTGGAGTGTGGTATCAATATCCAGGGTCTTAATTACGATTCCACAAGCGAAATTGGAGGCGTCCGTGAATATGTTTAATTGAATCGTGTTTACCCCTTTTTTCACCCAGGGTCGGACTTTAGTTACATATTTTAAGGACAACCAGGTTTTTAACTCCTGGGCTATTAAACCCGTAACCGGAACCCTAGCTTGCATATTCTGGCACACAAGTAAGAAACTACATAATCTGCCCCGGACTTTTTCAAGTTCCTTAACTGAAATAGAACTTTGTTGTAGGATATGCTTCGCCTCGGCTACAAAACGTTCCCATTTCTCTTCCGGGATTCTAATCGTCTGGGCCTCCGTGTCCAATTCGAAACCCAGGAACGTTAAACGTTTTGAGGGAATAAAGGTGGATTTCGCCCGGTTAACAAAACCCCCCATAATTAAGATAACAAGGATACACATAAACGCCCCTCTCGACGAGGCTTGCCCAGATGAGATTTTCTCAATGTCCCTGGCTGATAACCCCCGTTCAATAATCAGCCTATCGTCTAAATAAAGGAACGCCATCACTCCCTGAGCCCTCAAGAAAGAAACCCCTACCGAGTTCGCCAGCTGAAAGTCTCCCGGGATTCTGGGCAAGCCAAAAACTGCCCCAATAAACCGGAAAAAATGATCACCCCAGGAAAAACAGGCTAGCTTCCGACTGTGTTTTGATAACGACAGTTGAAAGAAACCGCTTTTATCATCGTACTTAAGAAGGTGATCATCTTTCCGGATATAGTGCAGGACCATAGCTACAGTATCTAGGACACAAGGGACTGTAAAGAGCTCTATTGCCTTGAGGGGCCCCCCGTCATAACAGACTCGCCAGGTGCCATCCGCTTTTGGGACTATAACTAGCCCAGAGCTTAATAACACTTCCCTCAAATCAAAATCACCTTTCTGACCCAGGAACTCCAAGGACCCCGTTTTTAACAAATCCTTAATGTGGCTCAAAATTGTATCTCCGTGGTCCAAGGTCTTGACGCTATTTTTTAAAGCAAAACTAACGTCACTTTCCTGGGAAAGTGTACGGCGCATAGGGATTAAAACCCTCTCATGGACCTTACGACCGTACTGCCCTGGAACCCCAAACCATGAACAACCTTTTTTAATTAGGCTTTTATTATCTGGGTGTTCCTGAAACTTTGTATAAATAGAGTGTTTTCCTCGAAAGAGTACTGGATTAGACCGGGGGATATGTTTAAGGTTCGCAAAAAGATCAATCCCACTATGCACTATTCTGTAAACCAACTCCTTACTTTCCTCCGTTGGTAATAAGTTGATAAATGGGAGCCAAAAAAGAGAAAATTCATTATAAACTCCGCACCTAAAATCCTTCTCATTCCTGAAAGATAAGATTTCCCAGGGAGGAGTTAGCTTTTTTGACTTAATTATTAAGTCTAAAAGGTCTAGTAATTTTGAACTATACGATTCCCACTCCACCGGTGTAACCGGCGATGACCTAACTTCCCCGGCCAGTGAAACAGGCCTAATGTCTATCCTGGGCTGCTCATCGAATGCCCCCTCTGCCGCTAGGGCTCGAGCCTTTTCGTTAACTTCCTCCCAGTCCAGTCTTAAGGGGAGAAAACTTTTTACAATTTATATGAAAAGGTTATAATTCTAATTTTGTTGGGCAGGGTTTTAAAAATAATCATGTTTGAACAGGGCCTCATCCTTGTACCCTTTAATTGACATAGGAATACCCTTTAAACTGTTGATAATATGGATTCTCTCGGGTGAGTCCTTATTGACATTTTTAAAGTGATTAAAGTAAACTGACATAGATCTCAAAAAATTAATGACCAGGTCTCTTATAGCTGGTACTGCAGGTACTGTATTTGCCAGGGCCATAAACAATCTGGCCAGGGATCTTGATCGAATGGCCCTCTGCAGTTGGTTGAAGAACGTACGCCACTCCTTGATCAGTTCCTCATGTTTGGGCGGAACCAACTCGAATATCATACGCGCCACATGTTTTAACTCAATTGCCGAACAAATGGGATTGCGTATAATTTGTTCCAGAAAACTTATCGCGCTTGCTGCCACCATGTGAGCCGAGGAATGCGGGTTACCTCTCCATGGTGCACTCGTGCATTTTCCCAGGGATGTTTTCAGCGACTCCAGAACACGAACCAGCTCCATCTAAACACAACCAAAATTTAAGACAATTAATTCAGGCAGTAAATTTCAATCTAAATACACAGGTTCGAAAATAACAGTTGTTTGTCTAATTGACTTTACAATCGCCAAGGAGACTCTCTAAATAAGCGACATTTTAATTTTGTCGTATTTCGCGAAGAAATCCGCATCCTCTGGAAGGGCTGCCTGGTCTTCCGGGCAAAGCTCTTCCTGAGTGTCCCCTTCTGTTTCCATTTCCCCGGTTTCATTTGCCATTTCTGCCACAAACTGCGGTAAGTAAGCAAAATAGTTGCCCGGCCTCCAAAAAGGGATTCGCAACTCAGCTACCCCCATTGTAATGTCCACAATTTGCGGACCGATCATATTTACCAGGGGGGATGTCTTATCCATATTTTTCTTTTCCGCATTGAAGCAATGCGGAAGTAATTTTACCAGTTCTCGAAGAACCTCACAGAGCAAGACGTCCCTTTGTTCCATCGAGCAGATGATTCTCTTAACATAACATTTTAATTATTCACCCTACTACGAACTAGTCCTTCAAGCGGGACTAAAGCGCCAAACACCATAAACTCTCAGAGCAAGGCTACGTATGGTTTAATTTTTTCTATCCCGGGAAGGTGAGGATTATCACTTTTGTTTGGAAATCGTATTCATTTCTACGCCTTCCCGGCAGTTATGTGCTTAAGGTTAATCTGAATACCGGGGCAGGTGCCTCAACATTGGGTACATGTTATAATGGTTCCCGTCAAGGCGGGGTTTTAAGATTTAAACTTCTCCCAGGTAACTTATCTGGTTTCCTTAACATCCTAATTTAAGAAACAAATACTAATTACTCACCCGTATTTGAACTAGTATTGAAACCTTGTTTCCCAGGGTTGCCGTGACTAGCTCCAACAAGTACCTCATCTTCACGAACAGTTGCCCTGGATCAACTCGCAATGGAAGCATCACGATTTCAATTACCTCGCCCAGGATTTTTAAGGATTCGTTTACGAACAACATTGTTCGCTCCGGCCCATTATAAGACTCCGCCAAATCCAAGCATACCCCGGAGATAAAACGGAGGGAGGCCAGTAAGTCCCCATATACCTTAGGGGGAGGTGTATCGATCTCAGGGTTACGCCCCGTATCAATAATGCCCACACTTGTAATCGGCACCATTAAGCGCCACCATCTCAAGTATCCCTGGCCAAAACGGACTTTAACAAAAGTTTTAACCACAAATAAAATCTTGTTAACCCGGTCAATGGTCATGTCTTCCAGAACTTGGTTCTTACAAACCACCGACTTCAAAAAGTCAATGTTTGGCTTCACCATGTCTGAAAGCGTAGTTACCCTATTTTTCAGCGCCTTGGCCTCATTGAATGTTCGAACAATCTTGTCCGACAATTCTTTAAGGCCTTCAACACTAGCGATCAGAGTTCCTTCTCCCACTTTTGTTATGGACTCCCGGCGGTTGAGGTCGTCGAATACGATCTCTTTCTCTCTCTGCAACTTTTTAACCCCCTCTTTAATTAAAAGTTCAATAATTGCATCAAGCCGGGCCACCCATACCTGGCTAACCACCCCTACATGGTTAGTTACCCATTCTATTTCCATAAGGATTTCTGAGTTTAGCAGACCAAAAGCGTGACCATGGTATCTAACCTCATGGATCAGGTCAATTAACCGTTCCCTCGGAACTTTTCCCTGGCCAAGATGTCGAAACACCGACCCTTTCAGTTTATCTACCGCAGTAAGCTCAAGATCAGACGTAGCCAGGGCCTTAGCCACCGGAATTAACTCTTCCAATCGCTTTTTAATTGTCCGCTCTAGGATGACCCAAACATCAAGTTCTTCAACGTCTAAAGCCAAATGATTCAACGGCTTTTCAGCCGGTTTTCCACTTTCCCAGTTGTCCGAGATTTGATCAAACACCCGTTTGAATGACGACTTCTGGTCCTCTTGGCTTGCTACCACAACCTGAGCCTTCGTTGCCGTCTTCTCACCCTGGAAAGCTGGGGTAGACACCTTAAAATAGTTTTTTAAGTTTCAACCTGTACCAATTCCAACAACGTTCTAATCATATAACCATATCTTCATGTATCCAATCCCCGTCCACATTCTCATTCGACTCAGGGACAACATGTAGGTTCATGGTTATAATTCAAAAAACTTTAAGACCACCTATGCGTCATTCAAGCTGATGCTTACAAGTTAGACTTAGTAATAACTAGTAGTATTTACTTCCTGGGCTAGTAAGCTACACCTACAAGCTGAATAACTTACATTTGTACTTGAGCACGGCAAATTTTGAGCTTCTAACTCATCCTCCAGGGCTTGCATTTCCTCCTGCATCGAAAGATTTAGGATAGTCTCGTCAATTAGCAAGGAGCCATTTCCCAAATCCAAGTCCAAATTGGACGGTAGCGACATCGAAAATTCACTGGACTTGTCTGGCGAAGTAGCCAGGGCAAGACTCTCAATCTTTTTTGCCTCCACCGCACTAAGTAAACGTTTTATTATCCCCCCTCTTTTCTCAACCCCCACTCCTAATAGATAAAATTTCCGTGGTCCTTTTATCCATAAAACCCCCCCCTTATTTCAACATTTACTTACTCCATAATGGAATCTCCAATTGGTTCTAAGATTTCTTCTTGACTTCCTTGGCTCATTGCTCGTGTTTTCGGTCCCGTTTCCATCCTCGGTGACTGACCAGATCTATAGAAACCGGTTAAAATATATACATGTGCTAGATCTCTACTCCTATCCCTATTGGTTCCGCTCTAGTCAAATTTCAAAACAAGTCTTCGGGGACCCCCCCCGCTAGACTACACATTTCTCTAGATTCCTATTTCTAATTTTTTCGACCCTAGTCTCTGGGCCACGAGTAACCTCATCACTCTTAATTTTTTGTTATTATTTTTAACAATTTTAAACACGAGAATAATTCTTTTGGAAACATGGATCAATTATATGATGATATGGTTGGTAAGTTATTCACCGCTGGGACAACCATAAACCAATATGAGTTGTCTGAGCTTAGTCGTGACCCAAAGCACCCAAAGTATGGCCCTGGCGAATTACCTTATGACTGGTTCAATGTCAATTCCAACGACTTCTGCATGATATCCCTGGGACAGCTCAAGACGTTAAACGACTTCCGAGTGTATTTTCGCTCCATTAATCTGATTGCTGCTGAATTAAACGAATCTGTGAAAATTATAAAGCACCTATACCAGAACTTAGGCTTCACCAGTTCAGTTTCCCGGGATTCCATCACTATAGTAATTACTAGTCCCCAAATATTTCCAAATTCTAATTTCACTTACAATTATATTGAATCCCTATAGAGCTTAAGGTCTCGCCTAAACCTAATGAGCATATTCCCCGGGCTGTTATTTTGATCAAAAACCCCAACTTCGAGTTTAAGGGAGCCAAGGTAACCATGGAAACAATGGAGTTCGAACTAGAACCTGTCCTCTCCTTGATTTCTCGCTATCATTCAAGTCGTCACATCCGGTTAATTTCAGGTAACTTACAATATAACGACTCATTATAGGTCCCTTTCCATCTCAATACAATTACTGAGCTTAAAGTTTCTAATCACTTTTAATCTAGGATATCCCTGGCGACTGGAAAAACGACTTTTCAAGACTTCTCCCCAGGCAAAATTGTGGTCACCTACTGTTCGAATTTACAACACCGTTGCCCTATACCAAAAATTTCTCCGGGAGGTTGAACATGACCTCTCGCATTTTTATGCTCGGTATAAGGCCGTATTGGACCAACTGCTACATGACGGAAAAGAAGTCTTTGAACTATTCGTATCACTTAATAAATAAACACTCTTGTTTTAATATTTAAATACTGCTTTTATTCTAGCACATGTAATAAATATACCGATATAATTCAAACATGAAGTTATTTTTTAACAATTGAGGCAATGATAATGAGAGTATGAGTCCAGATTGCTTTCAGAGCTACCTCGTTCAACAATCTAGATTCAAATTGCAAGACTCAGATTATGAAACTCTTCCTGGGCTATTTTACAATATTTGTAAGAAATGTAATTTTAAGAGTTTTCATTATCTTCATCCGCAGGCAGGTTTTGATAAATGAAGGTAGTAATATCTATGGCAGTATTACAATATCTGTTATAATATTTTCAACGTCCCTACTTTTAATAATATCCCTGGCTAAAATCTCGGATCTTTCTATAGTACTTAATGATTACCATAAAAATCCGCCCAGGTTATTTCTCGCCTAAGACTCTTTCTAATATATACAGGTTTCCTAGTTTCATTTTGAACTAGGACAGTGACAATAAGAACTATGCTAGTCCTCTCTAATATTTTTGATTAGGACCCCAATTCTCGACATTTTGAGCTGTTTTGGATTCCACACCACACAGTCTTGATTGAAATCCATAACCTCCTTCGATTTCAGCTCGTGTATGATTATGTCCACTGCTTGATCAGCCCAGTCAACATCAACCCTAAAGTTTTTTGTTAGAAAGAACCCTGGCTATTCAGACCATGGTTTAAGACTTAAGTATAATGGTGCTGCCAAGCACTTTTCCCCTAAAAATATTCATGTATCCCAGGACCTCTTATTCGTAAGAACCTAAACATGAATCTATGGCTAAATCAACGAAATTGAAAACTCTGGGTTTAATACTCCAGCTTAAGTTTTCTCATTTTTCTTTTCTTTCACTCTTTAAGTTTTGAACAAGACTACCCCATATTTTTATGGTATCTGATCATTTTTAATGAGCAGGGCCCTAACAACCTACCCATCACTTCATATTGTAACCATAACCCAGGCTATTTAAGATCACAATATAATTCCAACAATCATAATTTTTATTATTTTGACTTACCCTTTTTCGTTCAACCACTTTCGGAATTTGTTAGATAATGGCTCTGTTGGCCAAAAAGCCCAGTCCGTGCTCATCCATAGCTTCACCATTTCTTTAATTGACGTTACCTTCAACATCTTTTTAATCCAGCAGAATTCTAACCCTCGGCATTTTTCTTCAAAAGCCGCCCGGTGTGAATACCAACTTTCTGATGATGTAATGAGGATTGGTTTGGTTGTACGACCTGTTAGTAATTGTCGAGGTTCTTGAGTCTCCCGGGTAACACTCAACATTTGAGAAGTCGGTTCCTCATTATCGCCTTCTAATTCTGGCATTACATCATCATCATCATCAGCCTCTTCCGCAATCATTGATAGCTCTCGACCCTGACACGGTACCAACCAAGTTGGTGCCTCTCCTGTGTTTAACTTGGCCCCGGGTAAGTCTTGGCTGTCTTCTTTCGAGGGTTCGTCTTTTGTTTCTACTACAACATTCGCCGGCCGTGGCCGTTCAAAGGGGGTATTAGGCAAGCCATCTACCGTCAACGGCCAAATCACTCGTTCAGATTGAAACGGCTTCTGAGCCGCCTCCGTCATTCTCGCTGCTCGATGCAAATCACCTCCCCGTATTGCTTCTACCGGGCCACAACGTTCCGACCTCGCCCTGGGATAAGAAGGAGGTGTGTAGTCTTTGAAGGAAGACCAATTCAGGTCAAGCAAAGGTACCATTTCTTTAAAGGCCTCTCCCGGGACTAGTGGCTTTCTCACCGGTTTCAGAATCTCTTGATTGAACAAACAACCAAACGGTGATAACACACGGATGATTCGCGGCTCGCTTTGTCCAACCAAATTTGCCATAATATTGCCCACGTCTTGCAAGACCGATAGTCTCGTAACAACTCGTCCCAGGACACCTTCTTTGTTCAGTTCTTTTCTGGAGCCACACCAGATCACTTTGTTTCCGTATTGTGATACTATTTTGCCCGGCCTATTTGGACTTGGACTCAGCCATGGTGACTCATGTGCAAATTCGATCCTTGTTAATTTATCTTCATCACAAAGCTCTTTCGCACAGAATGCTCCTAGCAATCCTTCAACAATTCGCTCACTTTGCAGGTAGACAAAGTTAAATAACACCACTTGCTTTCCCCGGTCCGTGATGTTGCTAACATTCTGAGAGCCTCGTCTTGTCGGAGCCAATTTCTTTTCCAAGGCGACTCTTTGTTCTTCATTCGACGCAAATGACACCGACGCCGGTTTGAAGAGTGCTTGAACTTCTTCCGCATCCGCCACCAGTGGAGATACGGCTTCAAATATTTTCCCCGGCTGAGTCCACAGCACCCGCCACAATCTATACCCATCGAAAACAGAGTATGCATGTTGCTTCTGCCCTTGTGGCTTGATCAGCTCGGCTGCTAGTTCACTTACTACATCTTCTTTTACCGGGGCAATGTACAGTACCGTTGGGAAAGTTACCAACTCCGACCGCTTCACGCACGTTTTGAACTTTGCTGCCGAGATAACTTTAGTTTGCAAGGGCCGACATAATTCATTCCAAGTCCACGTAAAGAAATCCGGATAGTACATTAGTAGTATTATACGCTAGGGGAGATTCAACAATTTTTAGGGATAGGAAAACTGAACAATGGAATGACGCGTCATCGGCCCGCTTCACGTTCACGGTCGACTATTGTTCAACTTTTTTTGCGTGATAACAATAGTATGGCTGACAATACGTATTTAGTTTTTGTTTTAAAAGATTCCACGGACAAAAATGCATATATAATGCATGTATTTATGAAAAATAAAATAAAATTAATGATCTTTCAACTGCTTTTGAACTTCCCCGGAATTACACGTTGCTGATTGGCTTAAAAGCGTTGACTTGAATTTCCGCGTTGCTGATTGGCTGAAAAACGTTACAATGCAATGTTACATATCAACAATGTCAACGTTGTCAACGTTTTGGTCAACGTTTTTTAGCCAATGAGGAGCTTGAACATTAAAAAAACTCAATAATTGACTCCAGCGTCCATGTAAGCATTTTAATGACTCATCATTAGTAATTACTAATTGTGGTTAACGTTTTTTGCATATAGTATGCATATAATTTGAATTTTAAATTTTGACTTCACTGTATAATAGTAATTTAAACCGAAGAATATAATTTTTAGGGATAGGAAAATTTAACAAATTTAACAAATCCATTATGGAATCACCGTGCTTCTCGGTACATACACGACTTCCGCCAACCAAAGTCATGCGTCACAATAGTTTTACTTTCTCACGCTTAACTCATGCGAGCCATACAATATTTTTAGCTGAATTTTACCGTAGTATTGTGCATTTAATGGATTTCTTTGTATTTTTAANTGAAAATATTTTTTTTCGCCAAATTTGTGCTTAATCGATAGAACACACCACGAGCGTAATTTTTTCTCATTACGACGAGGCACGTTTAGTTGCTGGTTTTCGAGTAACCGGTCGGTTTAAATTTTTGGAAAACTATAAGGTCATCAAAATAACGTTGAAAATCATCCAAAATCTACTAGACCAAAAAGTCGAAACTCAATCAGAAAATTCAAAACTTTTATAATTTATTTATATTCAGTAATATTAAGTTTAACAAGTCAAAAACACTAAACAACTAGTTTTTTAGGCCAAAAAAGCCGATTACCTCAATACGATACACTTACCCCAATACGATACACTTTTTTTTGAAGGAAAGTGTATCGTATTGGGGTGGGGGACTGTATATATATATATATACACTTTATATATTCTATATTTTCAAAATTTCACTGTTATTTATAAAAAACTTATGCATTATATATACAATTAGGTATACAGAATCGTTTAAAATAACGTATAAATTCGTAATTACGAAGATACTATTGTTATTAACGGAATAAAGTTCAACAATAGTCGACCGTGAACGTGAAGCGGGCCGATGACGCGTCATTCCATTGTTCAGTTTTCCTATCCCTAAAAATTGTTGAATCTCCCCTAGCGTATAATACTACTTACATTTCTTCTCCGTCATTTTGTAAGTGGCATCTCTTTGCCAGGGAAAATTCATCGGTGTACAGGATAGTAAAATAGACACCAATCTTCTCTAGCTTCAGGGCCAGCCACATTTTCATGTGTTGGCCTTGATCAAAAAGATGATCATACCAGTCCCCGAAGGACGACTGGTCTGCTGCTGCCGTTTCCAAACTTGCCACCTTTTCTGGTCGGTATAGTCGATTGTTCATCAATACTATCAGCATGTTCAAAGCTTCTTCGAAAGTCGTACCCTCCAAATGCTCCAATTCCCAGCTTTTAATTAGCGGCATCATACCGAAGTCTTTGAACGAGACCTCCGACGTCTTTCCTCCTCGTGTCACTGTAATTCCTTTGCATAGAGCAGATTTCTGATCCGAGTTGACCGAGGCTCCTCGGGTTGGTTGTAAACCAAAACTCTGTTTAATCATTGCTCTTTCCGCTCGAATTATCGTGATATTAAAAACATCTTGCCCCGGGTAGGCTTGAAGATGTAAGAAGTCCAAAGGGAAGCCCGTAATAACACTAGCTGGCGGGGCCAGTTTTTCCGGGGATACTTCGTTCTTAAAATCGTGCGTCTTTAAATTATCATAAAAAGACTTTTGGAGTCTTGGCTCCACTTCCGCTTCAATTTTGGCATCGATACGTTCTACCAAGTGAACCGGGACCTTCAAGTTTCCCGTTCGTAGATTCAGGTTTTGAGTGAATTTTTCCACCATTAAAACCATTTTCTCCGCATTTGAACCGGTCCAATAACGTCCTTTGTCCAACATCGTTCTAACCATATCTGCCCAGGTTGAGAACCGTTTCGGAGGTGCTCTGGCGACCATTAAAATTGTGGCCTCCTCTATATCTTCCTCCGTAACCTTGCTTTTTAATTCATCGAGCTGACATCCCGGGATATTTCGCGAATTAATCCAAACCAGTGCTAACATCACTTTCACACTATGATTGACAAAATCTTCATCATTTTCTACCTTGACCTGGAATGGATTTGTCGTACCTTGTACGTTGAAGAAGGGGTTATTGCCCGGGATTTCATAAACTCCTCCATTCAACACCATCGTTCTATTCCGAGATATCCGCGTTATTTTGGGAGCTAAGTGTTTGATCGTTTCTTTGTGCGACACACAATAATCCGCCATCACTCCCCTGCTCTTTGAATTCTTGCACAGTCTCATCTAAATAATAGCGTTAGTTATTTCACACATTCTATTGTAAAAATTATAAGATTCTAAGCTATTTTTCTTTAAAAAACTGGCTCATATTTTAACATTTCTTATTTTATCAAAATGTATTAGTAAACGCGTCAATGTTTTATGTATTCAATATCATCCCAGTCTAACACCTAGTTCAACTTTTAACCCCGCTTATTATTAATAACACGGCCTTATGCTTTAAGTTTCAATGATTTTCTTACCTCACACAAGTGTCTATCCAATCTAGTAGACCATGGTTTGTCTTCAGTAGCAATCAGGTCGCACATTTGTCGGTCTTGTTGGG
Organism: Oikopleura albicans; assembly: GCA_004367875.1. NCBI lineage: Eukaryota > Metazoa > Chordata > Appendicularia > Copelata > Oikopleuridae > Oikopleura > Oikopleura albicans. The sequence goes on from SCLG01000145.1 coordinate 22,309, forward strand.
CTATCTTTTTCCATTTCATGTTTCGTGAATCCAGGTAAAGTCGGTGATCCTGAAGCAACTGTGATGTATCATCAATCATATTTAAGTCATCCGTTTCGAAATAGTCATCCTCCCAGGTAGTATATAACGAAGACAGCAAATTCCGTGCATGTGACCCTGGCCAAGTTTCCAATGCTTCACTCACTGCCCTTTGAATGACGATTTTCCTACACAGCAATTTGTTTCTTTCATTTATGCTCCAACCTGATTCCCGAAAAATACTTATATTTCCCAGGTTAATTAGCTGCTTTCCTGATTCGCCGAAGACATATTCGCTCAGTTGACCTTCATGTTGCGGGAAGAAATATGTTGTATCACTCGAACTCCAAATCTTCGCCAGTTTTTCCTCAATTATTTCCCAGGCTTTGTCCATTTCGGTCATCTCAACATCAAATCGATCTTTATAATATAAAAACCGTGCTCGGTGTCCTTGTGTAACTTGCCGTCGGGTATTGTTGTATCGCTGAGAAATAGCTCGAACTTCTTCCATCTTTCCACGTGCCTCCTGATCTTGCTTCAGAAGAAGAATTTCAACCGACGAGTCACTCTCAATTACCAAAATCGAATTCGGGACTTGTACTAGTCTTTTAACGGCCGTCTTCTTTCGCATAACTGACAAGTTTCCCGCTTGGATAAGCAATTTCGGTTCTACCTGGTTATGTAATTCTCCTATCCACTTTTTAATTGCTGGAACTTGGATCATGAAGTTGTTATCTTTGCTTTTGATGAACTCATCAGGTTGGCGATGTCCCAGGAGAACTTTCTAAATTATAATATTAGTATTCAATACCAATAACCACAATAATTGAATTCTAGTTTTTTAATCCGAATAATTATTTCCTAATTTTTTGTTGAGGATTTTCACTGTTGCACAAGTTAAACACCAAAAACATCATTTAAACAATGATATATTAATCAGGAAGATCTGAATACCGGGGCAAGTACTTCGAATTAAGTATATTGTTAAAAAGGTTCCCTGCCTTAGTGCGGGCTTCTAATTAAAATACAAGTCATTTTAAGGCGTCCATAAAACTCATCCCGGGTCAACGTTTTTATAATGATAGCTAAGTGTTAACATCCTGATGAAATAATAGCTTCAACTGTTTTGGATCTAGCCTTGTTTATTCAATTTAAATTTTTAGTAATTTTTTAAGAACAATAAACCCTATCCTTGGCCAGAAATAAGGTCTTCAAAATTCGGTTCCAAAATGGTCACTTAAGGGCTTATGGCCCACTACCCCCCGATAGTTCGAAAGGGGACGTGAACATACTGTATAACAACCCAGTTGCCCGTATTAGGGGTCGACAGAACTAGAGTGAGCTAGAAAAGGTCGGGTCGTTTACAGTTGGAAAATCTTATCCTAATTTTTAATAATTTTTTCTCTCCTCACTACTTCTCACAAGAATTATGGTATTAACTTCTGATTCTGGATTAACTAACCATATATCTAAAGTTCCATATATCAGTGTATTTTAATTACGCTTAGGTAAGACCATAATTTTTCAAATTTGTCCCGGGCTAACTTAAATTTTTTATCTTGGCTTAACTGCTTAATTATTTCTTATCGACAACTACCACAATTTTGCTTGTCATGCGGTTTCAAAATATTTAAGCCAAACCTATGCCCCAAATTTTTTCTGAAGGTCTGACGACCTTATATTCTTCAATTTTTATTTTAAGGCTTACCTGGAATGTTTCATGGAGTAGTTGAGACCAGAAGTTTTTTCTTCGTCGGTTTAGAAATAGCTTTCCTGTCGGATAAGGGCGCATCCACTCATTTAGGATTTTTTGCCATCCTTCATTTAAGACTTGCCCCGGGAAAATTTCTTTAATATGATCTTTTTGTAATTGACCCATGGAAACATCACGTTTATCTGGCATCGTGTCCAACAATTGTTTGATTGTCATCTTATCATCCCGGGTTGTTGATCCACATGATATTATTTGCTCACAAACCATCGCCTGTAGGCATTTATAAGCGTTTTTGATCCGGGTTGGCTTTTCCGTCGGGTCTTCTTCCAAAAAGGCTTTAAATCGCTCGAAGAAGTTCAAGAGAGCTCGCTTGATCATTTCATCGTTTACCTTTTGTCTATAGCTATCCATTAATGGATATAAGGCCCGGTCGAGTCTCACTGACAGTTCTTTCGGAATCTCCTTCAGCACTGTGAACTTCTCAATCCAATTTCCCGGGTTATTGAAGCTCAACTTTTTCGTAAGAGGGAAGTATTGACGTCCCAAGTCCTGAATTATTTTCATTTTAGATCTTCAAATTTCTGTCTAACCTTCATCATATAAGGTCATAACTCAAGGTAACTAGTTTCTAACTTTCACCATATAAGGTCATTTTAATAATTCAAATTATTAGCCTATATGAACATCTAATTCTCAACCATTATTTATATATAACAGTTTTTGATTGACTTCACTTCCTACAAGCCTTACCTCATTATTTATTCGGTTGAACTTGTCCCAGGATAATCGTATGTTTGCTTGGTTCCAATTTCCAGCGTTCATGCCACTGGATCGAACTTTCCCATGCGTTATAGCTCGTTCTTCGCTCATATAATAGATTTTATATTTCGGCGCTCCCGTTACTTTAACCGCTTTTGCTTCGAAATCATTCTTATCTCCCCGGTTTTCGCGAAATTCATCCAATCTTCTGGCCCACTGGTACATTTCATCAGCTTCATCTTTTGGTATTTCTGCCCAGGATTTAAGTGACTTATTCGTTGCCGTTGTATAATATACCGACTTCAAGTATAGTCCTGTAACTTCTTGGGCCGTCGTTATCAGGATACTTGTTACCGGGTATTTATCTTGCTTAATTGCCATTTTTGTCTTGTAGCACCAAATTGTCGCCAAGTTTAAGTCTTCAAGCGACGCCTTGTCTGAGCACAATAACGTAATCGAACATCTTGTCACTTGTCCCTGGTCCAATATTTCAATGACGTCCACTACTAGTGGTTGAAACTCCATGGCCAGCTTTTCTAAATATAAATTATGATATAAAATTCAATCTATAAGTTTTAAAAGCTATAAGGATCTAGGGTTAATTTTAATTTTTGGTCATTAAGTTTTACACTTTCGAATTTATATCTTAGAAGAGTTACCTGTCAGAATCGTGGATTGAATTTCATCACCATTCGCTAAGACTTTGCCATACCCTGCATTCAACTCATCCTAAATAAAGTTTTAAGCATGCTGAGAATTCTATAATTTTAATCCTTTAATTTTATTATAGATTTTTCCCTGGCTATAACGTCAACGTTATTATTCCTGGTACGTTGTAATTTATCAATTTTTGGTCCCGGCTATAAAGCCGGGTGACCTTAATGGCTTATATCCAATTCTGAGATATTTGCCCAGGCCATCAGAACAGTCCTTAACATTTATAATTGTAAGGCGTTTTTCTACGCATAACGGAGGTAAAGTCTCCTATATTCTAAGGTTCTGGTCTTCAAATTTGTAATTAAAAATTTGACTATATTCAGACCATCCTTTTTGATTTTATGGTTTTTATACGGTCCTTTTTTCTTTATATAAAGGACTTATTTTCTAAAGATTTTAATAATTATTTAAATATTTAGACAGCCATTTCGATTTCATCGCCTAGTTTTTAGTAGGGGAGTTAACCTAGTTAATAAGGGATAGTTCCTTCATTTTCACCTATCACAGTATTCCTGGGCTAATTTTGGGACATGAGTTTCATTTTAACTTACCTCAATAACCCATAGTATGTTATCCATAAACGACCCAGACGGCTTCGGTATAGGTATCAGTGAACACTTTTCCAACCCTTCTTCTTTCTTTAGGTGTTCCAGAATCTTAAGTCGCGATAAAGATAATATTTCGCCTGTAAATAGGGATTAGAAGAGGTCTGCTTAACTTTTCTAAGTTTTTCCTAATTACGGTATAACTAGAGTGTTTTAGATTTTATAAATATCAGCCGTTAGTTATTGGGATAAAAGTCATTTAACCTGGGTTAATAAAAGACCTCAATTTTTGAAATGAGACATGACTTTGTCGGTAAATAAGTTTTATTTCTCCCAGGGCCAACTGATATGAATAGTATCCTTCTTTAGATTGAATAAAATTATTAGTTTTTTAGTTCTCTCTTTTAATCCCTGCCTTGGACTGCATTTCGTTCTGAGATCTGTCCTTCATTGGTTAAGGACATTTCCACCAATTGTGTTTCCTGGGATCGTCTCGCTTTAATCTGTTCGAAGCAGACTTGATCATTCAGGTTGTAAAACGTTCGGACAACTTTTTCAGTAGTTTGTCTCTTAAGTGTATCCAGGGCCGATTCATTCTCTTTTAGTACTTGTATGACCGCCGCATTTGGTATATCTGGGGGAATTCCACCCCCAGCGTCTCGCTCGTTTTCTAACTCCATCATTCGATTTTATTCTAAACTATATTTTTCTTAATATAATTTTGTCTGTCCCTTGTTTTTGTAAATCAACTTGATGGTTTAGAATTCTAGGTATTTATAGTCTCCCTGGTTACGTCATCCTGATGGAACCCGATGAAAAATTTTTACTGTTTTTTCGAAAAACAGGTGTGCGCCAGGTGCACTTCAAAGGGTTTTTCGGCGAATTTAAATTTTTATAACTAATAGTAGTGGCACTTCAAAGGGTTTTTCGGCGAAATTTAGTTATTGTATTTTAATGACTAATAGTGGTGGCGCTAGTGCACTGGTTCACTACTCCTAGTTTTTCGTAATTTTTTGAGCGTGTCGGGAAGTTATTTTTGTTTGTAATTATTCCGAAAATATTAGGGTAATAGACCAGAAATATCCAGGGTAATAAACCATCAAGTGTTTTAATATAATTATTGCTGAACTTTCCAGGGATATCAGTTTTCTCTTTTTAATCACAAGGATTCAGTTTCTCTCAAGTTTGCACTATTTCTCTCGTTCTTGAAAATTTAAAATCGAATTTCAAGTGTTTGCGATCATATTTCACGCGTCGTAAAACGTTGATTAGCCCCGGACATTTTTTCTGTTCGTTTCATGGTTTTAACGCGATAAATGTTTAATTTCATTCCTCCTCAAATTAAAATCGAATTTCAAATGTTTTGCGATCATATTTCGCGTGTTTTAAAACGCTGATTGGCCAAGGGCATATTTTCTGTTTATTTCATGATTTTAACATGATAATTGTCTAATTCTATTTTATTTCCAGTTAAGATCAATTTATAAGTGCTTATGATCATATTACAGGTATTTCTGTTTTCTGATTGGCCCGGGTAAGTTAACATTGGTTTAAGCTTTACCAAGTTATTTTCTAAGTCGGAATTTTCAAAATATTCTAGAAGACCTTATTTTTCTCCTAACGAGGGGGTTCTAAAATCTTAATCATTTGTTTCTGAAAAGCACCAAAATATTTTTGAATAATATCCTTGGAAATGAATCGTTATCCGAGGAGACGAAATTTTCGTAATGAGGAGATTGCACCTGAGCTTATGAGACCAGTTAACCGAAGTGCAACTATAGGTTTTGAGATTCATAAAAACTTACAGGATGGTTCATTGTCAAACCGCGCCGAGCTACCAGTTGGTTATCCCGGGCTATTGACTTATGAAGAGCAGCAAAATGTAGAGATACACATATATAACGTACTGACTAGGTTTCTTTTTAATCGAGAACCTAGTACCCTGGTAAATTATTTTGATCGTGTCGAGACTCATAGATTTGACTCAAATATTCAAGTTTATACTCGATTTGAAACTCTCGAATTATAATTATTCTGTACTTTAATATAACTTATAATCGTTTATTAATTGTAGAATGTCTGATGAGTGTGCTATATTAGTAGATGAATACATAGCTCAGAATTATCCAGAATGGATGTGTGCCCGTAACGCTGATTGTGGAAATCGCGAAGTGCTAGTAGTTTCGTATATACATACTGACTCAACCGGGGAGATTCTTGATATTGGCTTAAAAGGGGTCGGTACTCAAATGTTGCAAATTAATGAACTCGAGCATTTTCAAACCCAGGTCGAAACGATTTTTGAGGAGCTAGCGTCCCTCAATTTAGAGGATTTCGATACCAGTTTCGATATCATCCTGTATTCACCTAGTAATATAGAAATTTGTATCTATTTACGTACTGAGCGCATATTACTGTATAATTAATAAACACAAATCTAACAATTTGTAATTTAATAATTCCTTTCCAAGGAAGTAATAGCAAATAACATAGCTTATTCTAAAAATAATATGTTATTGAAATCTTAATAAAAGATTTATTGGTTTTTTCCGTATATATAACCGGAACAACCGAGAGGGTTCCTCTAGGTACTAGGGAACCCGAAAGGGTGAATGAAGGCTGGTTGCCCAGGCTAGGACTTTATATATGCCCCTGACATTCTAGAATGTTTGTTACTGCTTAAGGACCCCCCTCATCACTTGAGGACTATACTCTTCACTAGGCCCTAATCGCTGTCATAAGACCTTTTTTTTTTGTTATCTAAAAAGAAAATAAAAAAACAGTCTGAAATTTTTCCGATTTAAATATTTAATTTTTCACATGCAAAATGATCACAANTTTAATAAACATTGGTCCATCGAACAAGACGCTCTTACTCATACCGTATGCGGGCTATTGCTTTGACTCCGAATAAAAACAAATGCTCGGCCTTTATCAGTAGCATTTGGAAAGTCCTTTTGGAAAACAGACATCCGAACTCTATTGTCATTATAATACAAAGGGTTGTCTACATAGAAGTCCCATTATGAGACTTCCATGTCACATGTTTTATTGTAGAACTGGCAGCAATGTGTGTTGTAATGTTACGCAGGGAAACAGTAAACAGAATACGGTACAATGGTATGCTCAATAGAGATTTTTTTTTTCGTACGACTGTGCATCGAGTAAACCTACATAAACGACCGTGACCACTCAGCAAGGCAGGTTGTTGCGTCCTTACTGTATTTTGAAGTCATTTGGCATTCGTCTTTGAGCCAATCCTGCATCATCTCTTCGTCTTTGTTCAGTAACAAAAACTGACCCAGTAAATTGTAAGCCTAAAAGAAAATATTAAAAATATCTGATATGGGCCATTCCATAACCTATGGCCATGTAAAATTTTGCTGTTTTTTTCGTTATTTGCCGGTGAAATAATCGGAATTTGCGGAATAGAGTCGCTTTCCAAAAATGTCACCACAGCGTCCGAAAACGACCACCGATTTAAGGACCACTTTTTGGTAATTAATCAATTGGGCCGCTATTTTCCATAACTAAACGGTCCTGATTGGATCAGGGACTGTACTACAGTCACTGTAGTCGACTGTGAAGCACATATGAAATAAGNTTCTCTTTCAATCGCCCAGCATATGTTGGTCCCACACCGGCCAATTCGGTGATTTCTTTGTCGCCCATGGGTTCAGCAACAAAATTTGCATGTTTCTTGGAAGTTGTCGACATTTTAAATTGGTTCAAAAATAGCCAAAAAAATCAAACGTTGTGAGGCGGATCGATTTGATGTGAATGTCTGACAACAAAAAAATGCGCTTTGTAATTTTTTTGAATGATGCCAGACTTTTGTTCGAATTTGATTGGCCGAGATTATATCAAACTTGATGATTATTGGACGGTTTATTTTGTGTTGATAATAATTTAATACCGTAATATTTCCGCTTGTACGATTTTACCCTTTTCTTTGTACTTTATTTTTTTCAATTGTAATAAATAATATCATATTACAATCGACGATATTTTTTTTTTTGATAAAATTAAAATCAATTGTTTTTGTTGGGCAATTCACTGAATGGAATTCAGACTTGCGAACCAAAAAAATAAACTTTTAAATTATGGAATTACAGCGTTAAAGTCCCTAACTTGACCATTTTTATAGTCAATAACTTACTTGTCATATAAGTTATACAAATAACTTATGACAAATAACTTATTGGCAATAAAAATTGTATAAATAAGAAGAATTTGATATGTAAAGATATGTATGTAATAACATATAATAATGTATTATAACTTATAATTTATAAGTTATAATACAGTCCCTACCCCAAATAGGTAACAACATCGTTCTGAAATTTTTGTTACCTATTTGGCTGATTGTTACCTATTTGGGTAATTTGTTTTTCTAAGCCTAAAAATGGCCTTTTTATGTTATATACTGAAGTACATAGTATGTATGCATCTAGAAAGGAAAACCATTTTAGCCTGGGTCTTGAATAAAAAAGAAAATTATTGGTTCTCATAACAAAATCTTGTTCTATCTGACTGTGTTTTTTTTTACTTCATTTGTTCCCACAGGAAAGAAAAAAAAATATTCATGAAACGTTTTAGAATACTTTCCAAAACTGGATCTAATTCATCTTCGTCCGTAAATCAACAGTCCGTAAATCATTTTTCGGAAATAGAATATCGTACTTTTGTGCCAGGCATGGACCATGCGGCATGGTTAATAAGGAATTCCAAAATTTTAAATTTTGTGTGTAAAATTACAAATATAGGTAGTTTATATTATTTAATTAATTGAAATTTAATTAAATTTACTGGCATATATTTTATCAAATCGTCATATTTTTCAAGGATTGGATGCTACAGTCCTCGTTCCCGAAACGGGTGTCCCCGAAACGGGTGGTTTTATTTTGATTTTTCCAATGACCCCGAAACGGGTGGTTTTTTCAGATTATTATGATAGAAATTATGCCCAAAAAACCGAAAACGGCAAAAAAAAGACAAACGTCTATGACAGATTTTTTAAACATTACCAAATAAAAAAATATATGTGTTAAAGACTGTACTTTTAGTGATATCGGAAGTCATTTCAAACAGTTAAATAGCAAAAATATGTAATAATGCAGCTATTTAACGTTAAAATGACTGATGTCCCCGAAACGGCTGGTTGTCCCCGAAACGGGTGGTTTTTTTT
>SCLG01000145.1:31597-42890 GCA_004367875.1 Oikopleura albicans
TTTTAATTTAATAAATTAGCTAATTTTTTTTTCTTGAGAGAAAGAATATCATGAAAAAAAATTGTTATCTATTTGGGTAATTGAAGTTTGAAAAAAACCTATTTCAAATAGGCTATTTGGGTAATAACGTCATTTGTTACCTATTTGGGTGTTACCTATTTGGGGTGGGGACTGTAATACATCTTTACATGTAATTATATATCAAATTCTTATATTTTGAGATCCCAGACAAATTTATATACTAATTTGTAGGTACCGTGTATTATACCGTGTATAATTTATACGGTATAGGGACTCTCAGACTGTGAGGCTTTGAGCAATTTTCCTGTGATTTGTAACGCTATTATGACGTCACCCTCACAGTCTGAGCGTCCCCATACGGTATGTTTACGGTATAATTTTACAGTATACCAAAATGGCGCGTGATGAACTCGTCTATAATTTTAACCGTTGAAAAAAATTCAAAAAATTTTAGCGTCCGCTACAGACATTTTAAAAAGCCTATTTTCCCACATTTTTAGTAACTCTTTGAGCTCTACAATTTGGCAAAGTTAGTTTTTCAATTTTGGGCCCACATAAATGTAAAAACGTATGCTTTATGTTTCAAAATGGAAAAATTATAGATGAGTTCAACTACTCCCTACCAAAACACTGGGCATGAGCCCTGCTCTTTGTCCACAAAAGGGTCATCTGTTGAAAAGACATCAATACAATGCACATTTTTTCTATATTTCCACAGAATTAGTACAGAAACGTCGTCATTTTTAAATACAATTCTTTGTACAGAGTATTTTACAAGATAATGAGTATAAGGTTTATGTGTATAAACATTGATTTACAGTGTCGGGTTCATTTTCATTCTTTTTTTTAAGATTATTATATATGGAGCCTTGATATTCTATTATATAATTTGTACACAAAATCTCTAAAAAAAATTACGAAAAGTTCTGTAAAGCTATTCATTTGCGGGTAAGTGAGGCTTCGTACGATTCGGCGTATTCCTCGTAGGCTTCATACGACTCATCGGGTACATCTTTGGCTTCTTCCTGTAAGTAAGTCAAAAGGTATCGCATTTGATCATCTGTCAACGAACTTGTGCCACTCTCTCGATCGGCATAAAACTGTTGAATTAGATCCGAAATTGGTACAGCGTTCTCCGCATTTGTAGTTGTTTCTAACGGATCGTTTAAATAGGAAGTCGTTGTTGATGCAGTTGCCGTTGTCTCTTGCTTTTATCGGTTTCTTGTTTTGTTTCACACAAAATATTGTGAAATGACCCTCAACAATTTAATCGGCCGATTTTGACGTCAAACGGAAAATAAAATTATATAGCCAGGGTGCGCCGTTATTTGGCCACTCGTTACCCGCGCACTTTTGGGGCAAAATTATTCCAGCAAAAACGCCTACACGGTGCGCCGTTTACCGGCCAATGGATCGCTGGTTGTATCACTAACGGGTCGCTTTTTGCGCAAATAGAAAATTAATCTCGACTACAAAATATCGACTTTGAAGGGGTTAATGATGGATTGATGCATCATAAACTATGATAATTAAGCTGTGCCGAAGCTTATAACTTATATTTAATTCACGATTGGGACAGCAAGTGGATTTAGCTGTAAAGGGATTAATATACAGTAGGCTACTGTATATTTATCCCTTTACAGCTAAATCCATTTGCTGTCCCAATTGTGAATTAAGCGGATAAACTATTTGGGTGATCATATGCTGTCCATACGGCATGGGCAGCATATAATAATATAATCACCCAAATAGGGTGTCCAGCTCCGACCCGATACGCATGTGTAGGTTCATAATACCAACGAAATTCGTATCTAAATTTGTCCGATCGGGCATTCCACAACATTTTCTTTTTTGAACAAAAACCGAGCTTGGTTGTTTCATATTCATACATTGTTGTATATCGTGTTGTCGGGAAGTTTGTGGTTTGCGCTTCGCCCGTTGTTGTTGGTTCTTCGACTCGAGCCCGATATATGGAGCCTTGATATTGAGAACTGCCATGACTACCATAGTGGCTATTGTAATAGTTTTGGCGATTATCAAAGTCAACTTCCGTCAAAATGGGATCAGGAAACGTAAAAGGATCAAAATCTTGAATACCGGTTATTTCACCGGTAAGGTATCCATGGTAAATGCGGCCCGCCCAGTCCTCTGGAGTCGCCATTCGATCAAACGGATTTTGAAAAACGTCAAAGTTGCAGTCGATATTATCTCCCCCACAGCATTGACGACAAACAGAATAATCTGTAGATTCGGGATCACATTCAGGACTATTTAAATATGCGTTTTACGTGACTTTCAAAACGTATGTGAAATATTCCTAGGTCTCAGTTGCTTTATTTTCGGGCTCTACACGATAAAGTCACCGACTAGTTTATTATGTCTTCAATTGTAAAGATTTCTCAATAGAGTCAATGACTCATGTGAGAAAAAAAATGGTCGGTGAGTTTTTATAGCGGCTATCCGTCTTGAACGTCACCATTTTCTAGAACTTCTAAAATGTTTGAACCATTCGTTATTCTAGAAAACAATGCCCACATACACCAGGTGCGCCGTTATAATGCAAAAACTAAATAAAAAAGGTGTAACATAAGGGAAAATTGTAACACAACGGCGCAGTGCGTAGCCAATTTAGCTGGAAAACGCCAGAAATTTTATAAATTGTAAGATAACATAAAAGGAACGCCGTCATATAAAAGAGCGTCCCAAAAGGGGTAACACACGCAGTTTTATAACGTATTTTGGGTTTTGATGCGGCATTTATAAAGAGGGGAAAAAGGACTCCTTTCAAAGGATGGGCACCCCAGTTCCAAATAAAAAAGGAGACAATTGGCCTTAATATGATCTTAAAATATGCCTACACGGTATACTAGAAATACTCGGCCGATTTTCATGAAACTCAACCGGTAGTAGATACAAAAGAAAGTGATTCGAAGTTAAAATGTGGCCAAATTTCGATTTAACAGTCTCTGCCGGTTAACAGTATTGATTTCCTCAGTATTAAATACTTACTGTGTCGTGTTTCTGAAGTTGTTTGACCAATTTACCATACAAGCATTAGGTTGTTTACATCCTGTCTTTAACTGATAAATATACCCCCCTCTTTTACGTTCTTCTGTTTGACAGTAATTCTGTCCATACTTACAGTACTCCATTGTTCCAATTACATGTAGGTTGTCAAAACTGGAAATTTCAAGTCACGCTAGATTCTAGTTGCTGGGCGATAATTTATTTTTTAAATACAGTCCCCCACCCCAATACGATACACCCCAATACGATACAAAATGACGTCATCACCCCAATACGATACACTTTATTTTTTCGACTTCAGTTACCCCAATAACATACACTTTATTCTAAACGTTTTTTTTTATGTATCTCTCTTCAAAATATAAATGAAAATTTATTGAAATGATTTTTCTCAACAAATGGGAGCCACTGAACTCAAAACAATTTTTTGGCTATTATTTTTAATTACACCAAGAGGATTTCAAAAATGTGTATAAAACTTTTTTTCGACCACTGGTTTTCGAGATACCGGTCGGTTTNTGACAGTAATTCTGTCCATACTTACAGTACTCCATTGTTCCAATTACATGTAGGTTGTCAAAACTGGAAATTTCAAGTCACGCTAGATTCTAGTTGCTGGGCGATAATTTATTTTTTAAATATCTCATTTATCGATGAAATACTAGTAATTTGCTGGTAAAAATCACACTTTTTTCATCCCATCTTGAAACTTACACTTGCTTACCCCTATAGCCAACATTCTTAACAAATCAACTCCTTTTTTGGACGCTTTTACATGTATGTCCAAAGTTTGGACTCAAAATAATTTGTTAATTCTCGAGCACCGGTCAATTTTAACCAATTGAGCAATTATCATAGTGCGATTCAGGAACGTCTATCAGGCAATCAGACTCTGATAATCAGAGGAAACGTTTAATGTAGAATTCTTTATTTTTTGAAATTTTCAAGGAGTTCTTTTTCTTCAAATATCTTTTTCTTGGAATAATCACGGTGCCGTGAAATTACCGGTGCTCCTTAGTTAAAAATGTGTAGTGATTCTAGGGATTAACACGTACTACTTGGTGATATGCGAGCTTTACTTTTCAGTTTGAACAGCCTAACTGCAAGGCAATAATTGTAGAGATCAATGTTGTCATCAATCCCCGTTGCTACATGACACGTCCAGCATTGTGTTGCGCTATCCCCTTCTCCAGGTGATTTTGGATCGTATGCATAGGCCATGTGTAGGCTTTCCAAACCGAAAATCAAATGGACATAATAGAAAAATTCAAATTGCTCGAAACATTACTACTTTAATAAAGTTTACTGTGTTGAACGGCAAATTTTGAGACCTGGAATGCATGAGATTTTTTGTTTTGTCAATTTGATGGATTTTAGGCTACAATTTTTAGCCTTATAGGCTTAATTTATGAAACCAAATTTATATTTGATACCATTTTAATCGGTTGAAACGATCTAACGATATGAGTTTGGAAGGCCTAGCCATGTCATTTGTCCATCCGTCCTGGCTATTCGATTGGTACGGGTACGCATGGCCGTGATAAATGCTACTAGTCGAATACGTATCACCTGTATATACGTTATCACTTTGGGAATAGAAACCACCTAGTTGCTCAACAACAAAGGAGGTGTCCTTATTTTGTTTTTTCTTCTTGCCCCGACCTAGATCACTCATTACAGTNCCATTGGTGACAGTTGGACTTTCTTCAATTTTCTCCGGTGAAACAAAGCCTTGCGCAGGCGCCACCAACGCTTGTACTGGAGCCACTAAACCTTGCATATCTTGACGTCGGAATCTTTCATCACTATCCCAATTTTGTGCAGGTTGTTTGGCCCTTAAACAAGGGTTTGAAAAATGGTCTTAGTCTGCAAAAAGTAAGTGACCGGACAAAAAACTGTTAATAAACATGCATGTGGCGAATCATTCGCCCCAAATGCCGTCATTACGACTCAAAGAGCGTTTATAAGCTATTGTTGAAAAGTTTGTCGCAGACTACGGGTAAATACGGCCTAAACAAATAGTTTTGGGATCGCGAAACCCCCCTGAAATGTAACATACTAATTATTCCAACATGAACGGAGCGCGTGTTATGCCAGTAACTTGTTGGACGTTGTAGCATTTTACTTGTAAACACCACAAACAGTCCGCCAGGCCACAAAGCAAAAGAGAAATGTTCGAAAAATAAAAATTTAACTAGCGATGACATCCTTCACTTTTTTACGGAACTATACAACTATAAACATACTGGCAAGTTACAGGAGAGATTTTTTAAATTGAGAAACGCTAGCTTTATCGAAAGTCGCTGAAGCATGGGTCTTTACTTAAATTCTGTGTTAAAAAATATGGGAAATAAATGCACGCTTATAATATGCCACTTGGGACCCTTGAAAGTTATTAACTCGGTTGCATATCCTAAGCGCGAACAGTAAGTGACGCAGTAATGACGTACTATATATGGACCATGTATGGATTTAGACATGAGAACTTTTGGTCGAAACAAAATTATGAAACCCTCCCTTGACTGCATTACATTCTCTTTCATCATACCATTCAACCTGGCCAGTACCCGAGCATACTCCAGTCTCTGGGCAGACCAAGCGTTCGTAATTTGGTCATTCTCTTTATGGTCAAAAAACCTGTCATGATTTTGACCAAAGCGCGATGGTACGGCTATAATCGTCTGAATAAAAAACGCACGATATAGCATTTTGTCAACTAATGCTAGTATGTGTAATTGATGAAAATTATTTGAACATCCCGCAACGGGAAATTTGGACTTGTTTAAATATTTGTGCTAAAAAGGTCTTAGATGGCGTCGGTTTTGATTCAATGCTATAATTCCTAAATCTTGGTGATTCATTTGTTAACAAATTTAAGGTTAGGCGATTCATCAATTGGCAAATTGTACTGTACTAAAAAGGTTTGCTGTTTCTTTACAGTATCCTTTATCTTACTATATTATATAGTAATATTATATAGTCTATATATTTGTATACAAATATATGCGCAGTTAACCGCCACTTTTGCAGATATCCGGTATTTAGGGGTCCCACTATTTTCCAGCGATCACGCTTACGCACTTTAAAATCGTCACACGTATATTCTATTACAAAAACATGTGACTCTTATCAAAATTCGTTTAACTCCCAGTGGTCACATCGTGCAGATCTGCACGAATCGACCTTTAGCAGCAAATCTCTCGCAGAATCGGGCTTGTATGAAAAATCGCTGATAGACGTGGCGAACCAATTATCAAGACAAAAATTTTGCGACTTCCAAAAAAAGATGATGGCGAATTTGAAGATGAAAAAATAAAATTATCAAAAACCCCTGTAACACTTACAATATCCCATGCTTCCAGAACATGGTAGTCTTGAAAAGTCGAAATCGTTCAAAAGCACAACAAGAACGCGAGTTTATAAAGGCACACTTCACTATTATCGAAAACAATTGGTTAATTGGAAACATAGGGTGACATCCGAAGGTGTTTTTATAACACTTGAAAACCCTACCATTAATAAACGAACACAAGCGGAAAAAATTAGTGTGCGCTTGTGTTCTACCAAATCACTTTTCCACCACCGTTCCTAATACTGGAATAACATAACAAGCGGGCTTTTAATTTGTT
The DNA here is from genome assembly GCA_004367875.1 of Oikopleura albicans. Classification (NCBI taxonomy): domain Eukaryota; kingdom Metazoa; phylum Chordata; class Appendicularia; order Copelata; family Oikopleuridae; genus Oikopleura; species Oikopleura albicans. Next base: position 38,275 of record SCLG01000145.1, read on the forward strand.
TGAATATGAGGCCCGCTTGCCAAATTACTCAAATCATTTTCGTTCTTCCTTTTTAGTTCATTCTTGAAAATACAATAAACAGCGAAACGTCGATTATACAAGTTATTCTTGATCATTCAATAAAAAATAATTGTTCGAATTTAACGGTTATTTTATTTGCTACCAAGTAAATTACGTATATACTATTATAGTTACCGACTATATTCTCACATTAATGTAATACTACTGTATCGGGTGAAGGTTCTAATTTAGAACTTCTAAACATCTAACGCCACAATCGAAACTTTTTAGCTTGGAAATTTACACGGACATTTGTCCAAAGATCAATAACAGAACACACGCTGCCCATGTACTAATGGGTAGCAAACTACTCAAATGTAGTAGCACAGTTAAACTAACATCATTTTAAGGATTAATATTTTTTTAAAACTACGGATAAATGGCGTTATTATTAGATCTGAAGAAATCACCATAATTTTACCGCTTGTGTGTCAAAACCACTGAATACAACCGCCCATATACGGTTAACAACTGATATACAGATAACTGGCCTTGATGAGGTAAAGTTCTATCATATAATTTATGCCTCTGAATAAATAATCATTTAACCACGACCAAAATTGATCTACATTACCAGTTATTATTTTATAATACACAATGAAACAAAACATACAAATGACATTTTACAGTGAACAGTAATAAGGCGCAGTAAATTATTTAAATCTCAACTACAACAGTATTTTTCAGATAAACCAGATGCGCAGCTAACTTATCGGATCACGTTTGAATTAACATTATCGGGTTTTCAAATACCATTTAAGAAAATTATATAAAACAATATTCTTCACAAAATTTGACTTCCAAGTTTATAACACTCTCAATTCGACATTTTTGCTCCAGGAAAGTGATAACTTAACAGCGTATCTGGTCTAATATATTTTATCCTTTTTGGTAGTTATGTTATGAAGAAATTGAAGTTATTATGGGGAATAACATCAATTGAAATATTTTTTAGTGTGTTTGAGACATAATTTTATACAGAGGGGTCTCACATTAAGGGACGGTTTGCAATTTATGTCCCTTAATTTGATGGCCCTTAATATGAGATGTCAACTTTGCAAGAACAACTTGATAATTTTAAAGTTATAGGCGATTTTTTAATACCGTGATAATGTAGTCGACCTATTGTGCTGTAGTGTTTGAGGCCCTCATAGACTGTACAGATTATTGCAATAGCTCAAAATGATTCTCAAATTACGACATGTAATATCAATCAGCAAGAAGAAAAGTCTTCAACTTTGAACTTCGGTTTTCAAGTACATAAAATTATCTGGGAATGATAAGACCTTAAAAATCGCACGGACCTTAAACCTTCAGGATTATTTTGAGCTATTTCGTTAATCTGCGGAGTCTATGGAGGCTCCAAACACTCCAACCCAAGTACCGTAAAAATGTCGACTACTAAAAAAACTATATCTGTGAATAAATTCGAAAAACTTCAATTTTGTGAAATAGTCCGATTTAACAGTTAACTTTTTTAGTTAACTCACAGTTATAACATTTCGATTGTTTTGATTTTTATGAGAGCCCTGTAAGTTATAGCCTATAAGTTATAGGCTATAACCTAATATAACTATCGCACAACTATCCGACGTCATGTAGGCGCCTATTGGCTAAAAGTTTCAGCTGTCTTTGTCATGATTTCAAAGTTTGAATTTAGTTTGAATTCACCGAAAGTTTTTGTTCTATTTAAAAAAAAGTTAGACTGTTTAAAAAATACCATACTTTCAATTGATGTTACTCCTATTAAAGAAAGTCACGCCCGTCATGTGTGAGATTTATCAGTTTTTACATGAATTCATACAACATATAAATATGAGCGGTTTATGACTTATGGTTCGTAATTTTCCCACGATTTGAGGCTGGTTGATCTAATCAGCGGTCGATCAATAATTATTATGAAGATTTTGAACACACGTTATTTACAAATATCTTCAATAAGGGCAGATCGTAGTTTGTTTTTCTTTCTGGCCGGCGACGATTTCATAATTGAAATTTTCCATGCGGGTTATGATTCATAACTTTTGACTGAAAAAATGTGAAGAAAGATTTCGGCGGCGAAACCTTGGCAGAATCCATACAGCGTTATTCTTAAACTTGGCAGATATACCGGAATTGACGGCTACATTCCATGTCGTTCCACTTATAGTTCCACATTGCCCCAGTTGTGTGTATACAATCCTCATTTTGGACCTAGTTAACAAAACAATGTAAAGTAGTTGATGAACAGACATGAATCATGTCACATGATGAGTGTTCGATTTTGACACTATCGACTCGAGTCAGCGAGCCGTGTATAATAATTCCGAGAGATCGTGGTAAGTCATGAATCATGATGACGCCTTCAAATGGTCTATGTTTCCATCACGAAAAAATCGCGTCTTATTTTGCATGATTTTAAGCCCATCCTTAAACCCAATAATTTATGTAACATATCGTCCTGATTTTAAAACACGAAAAAAATTTTTTAGCGGAAATGTACATTTCTCCTAAGTGCGGCACTTAAGAATGGGAGGACTGTGATAAAAAAATATTTTAAGAAAATAAATTAAAAGAAAGAAATCGCCTTTCGGTGATTGGCCCAGCGTGCTCAAAAAAGACCAATGACAGGCCACATAAGCCTCAGACTCGCTGTCAAGCAACGTTACCAAAAAGTGGTAACATTATTTATTTTTTTCGCGTTTGAAAATCACTGCGGTACACACTTAAAAAAACAGTAAACAGCTTGGAATTGTTAGAGTCGGCAACGACAAGTCCGCAACACTAACTGATAAATAACATTGAAAAAAACTCACATTCTTTGTGGGTTCTCCTCTGTACCAATTTGTGTAATTTTGCAAAGGACTGTCATCCACCCAGAAGAAAGAGTTTTCTTCGTGTTGATCGTGTAGTCCAATCCAATAAGAAGTATCCTGAAACGGGGTCTGTTATTAAATAGAAGATGAAAATGACACTGCCAGACGTTAAGTGTGTTACCAAACTTAAGGAACTAGTTTGATGAGGACACCCTCGTGCTGTTATCGGGCGGTTTTTTCATATTTTTACCTTATTCCGATTCCGCCCTGAGCAGTTATCGGGCGCCCGATTAAGGGTTTTTTGTCGCAAAACCCGCCCGATAACTGCGCACCCGGTGTATTCTAAAATTATTCAGATTCCCAAATGAACTTCACAAATTTTCGAGTCAAAAATCTGGAAATCCAGGGGCAGCCATGGCGTCATTAGTTAAATGCCGTAACTGTTTTTATTACTGCTCGATTGCCTAATTACTTCTTGACCTTTGAAACTTACATGTTTGCTACTCCTTATCAAATTTGTTATAAATAGACTTGTGTCTTCATCCTTAATTATTGCGAGCATCCCTCCCAGTTTTTCACACTTGTGTTTAGCGTCCGGCCACGATTTGTTGTCCTTTGAAAGAATAAAACAGTATGCTCCATATTTTCGTCCACCACCCGTACACCGGAAATGAGCATCTAAATAATTTTCCGATAACAAATAATGATTTTACAAATAATGAGATATAAGCTGTTTTTGCGTAGATTCCCATTTTTCGGTACATTTTGGTACTTTGGTGCTCAACAAGGAAATGCTATTCCCAATATACTTTTGTACCAACTTCCGGTTCGAGCAAATAAGTTGAAAATTTGGTTAAATGCGGCAAAGTTTTTAATACATATGTCAAGTTTTAAACTCGCATTACCAAAAGAAATGGGGGGTGTGACTAACCCTATAGAGTTTTTTACATTAATAACCTTCCTTTATAAATACTACTTACTGGTTAATCGTTGGTGTGTAAAATGTGCAATTTTGGTTGTGTCCTTCAGGGATTCATCATGCCTTATAATGATGTTTTCAAGAGCGGCAATCTTCTTTGTAGCCGCATCTGTCACTTCCATGAGTTGCTAAATGAGCTCTTAAATTTATTGGGGTAAAAGCCTGGACAGATATTACTTCCTTTGATATAATATCCTTGAAGTAAGATTAATTTAATCTGACTACAAGGAACAAATATTTTAAGGAGGGTAGGTATATGTTGTGCAGATAACAACTACCATAGTTTTAGTTACACAAAAAATGAAGAACCCTTCATGTACTAAAATAATTTAAAAAAAATACCTGGTAATACATGGTAAGGTTATGTCCATCTAAACGCTCTATAAAAGTAGTATGCGCAACGAAATAAAATCCCTTGTATTATATGTAGGAACATTGATGCGATCAACGTGAACTGTATATTTTATTGAGAATCTTGTAATCGGACGGGTAGCCGAAAATCTTTCCTCATTAATCATTACCCGGGAAAAATATTTAGAAGGTTTCAGCGTCGATTTTGAGAACTGCTTATACACGTAATGGAATTGAATCAAAATGAATTCCTCATTTGTGATTCAACGAGTGCGTTGCCCCTACGCTCGACATTAATTACTTTTAATTTGACACATGATGGACATGATGGCGAAAAGACCAAAATCTTGAAAAAACAGTTAAAAACGATCTAGACTTACCTTAACCTGCCGTTGGTAATCACCGACAACTTCATGGACCTTTGTGCGCTC
>SCLG01000145.1:48726-86815 GCA_004367875.1 Oikopleura albicans
TTAACAGTGGAGAAACAGTTTGCTCTCTAGCGCCAAAACGGTGAGTTATCATTAATGGTTTTGTATGGTTAGACTCATGGGCCAAAACTACGTCTGATAGGATGATTTGCACAAAAATTTATGGTCTCTCACAGAAGTCTCCAATCTTTTTTTGTATACACAGGGTGCGCCGTTATGTTTCACCCCGTTATGTTTCACTTTTTCCCGAGCGTGCTGTTATGTTTCACTTTTTTGAGAAAATATTTTCCCCTAATACATATCTTTATATGTTAAGCCCTACGCCGTTATGTTTCACTTTTTCCCGATCGGGCCATTACGTTTCACTATTTTTCGAATGTTTTTGTGAAACATAACGGCGCACCCTGTGTACTAATGTTTGATTTTTTATCCAGTCGAGACGTTCGTGCTCACGTGAATACGTTTCGGCTACATTTACAATTTTGTCTCCAAAAAAAAAAAATTGTTGAGTTCGGGATACAAACCATTATTTTTGACAAAAAAAATTGGGCCGAATAGAAATCAAGACACTCTTTAGGCTTTATACGGTATAAGGGCAACTTAATAATTGTACGAACCATCTCAGTTTTTGACACTAACATGAANGTCACACTGGTTGGCATATCGAATTTTTCCTCAAAACTGCTACGCGATATTTTATTACTTAGTAGATCTTCAAAATTGAATAGCGTAGAATTCATTACGAGCATTGCAGATCGCATTTCGATTAAATCTGTTTCTAGTTCGGTGACTCGTATATTGCACTCATCTCTTTTTGTCGTATCTAAATATATATTTTGAGATTTTAACAGTGGAGAAACAGTTTGCTCTCTAGCGCCAAAACGGTGTGTTATCATAAATGGTTTTGTATGGTTAGACTCATGGCCCATGAGTCATGGGCCAAAACTACGTCTGATAGGATGATTTGCACAACAATTTATGGTCTCTCACAGAAGTCTCCAATCTTTTTTGTAGGCTAATGTTTGATTTTTTATCCAGTCGAGACGTTCGTGCTCACGTGGATACGTTTGGGCTACATTTACATTTTTTTCTTCAAAAAAAAATTGTTGAGTTCGGGATACAAACGATTATTTTTGACAAAAAAAATTGGGCCGAATAGAAATCAAGACACTCTTTAGGCTTTATACGGTATAAGGGCAACTTAATAATTGTACGAACCATCTCAGTTTTTGACACTAACATTAAAATGCATTTTAAAATCTTATCTTTTTAAAAGTTAAAAAGTAATAACAAGCCACGACACTTTTTTTCATGTCTGTCAAAAAAGAAACAGAGAAGTTTGATAGCGAAAAGTGTGCATACAGGTGAGGTAATTAAAATAGGGACGTAAAAATATTATGTCATCATTTGATTAAAAGCTGTGATTGAGTCATATATTTTCACATCATTATAGTAAAAAAAAATTGCTATGCAAAAAACAAATCTAATCGTAAAGTCACTAGTTCTCAGGCAATGCAATTGCATGACATATATTCCAAAAATATATTATTCTCACTGTATACTACCCCAAATTTATTGTTAAAAAAGTAGAATTTTAAAATTGGAAATCTTTGTATAGCCCTAGTGCCGAATTTTGGCATCGCAAAATTCACCGAAACGGACCGCGAATGGGCCGGAATCGACCCACCTTCGTTAGAAACGCAAAAATACCGGTCTGCATTTTCGGAAACCTATTTTATAAGCTAATATCTTAATGAAAGGTTTTATAATTTTTCCAAGAAAGTGGCCAAAAAAGTTTGGAAAAATGGCCGAAATTCTTAATAGACATAGTCTATCTGACAAGCATGTATTATCACAAAAATATTCTATATGATTCAACACCCTCCTTTAACGCTTTCTATGCACAAAATTACCGGTATTTTTAAAATACCGGTAATCTCAATATTAAAAAGTTAATTAATAGATCATTTGAGCACTTTTGTACCTCCTCTGAGAACCGCGGATCGAAACTGATAATTCGGATAATTCTAATTTTACTACGGTTTATTACGTCAACTTGCTGGATAAATCGCGCGATTAAGCCGCGGCTTCATTAACAAGATGATATAATGTTCATTTTTCATTATTTCTAATGTAAAACTACTTATCAGTTCATTTTTCGTGGACTTTAGCCCACTTGCGCGTTCTTTGATGAGATTATTTTTTAAGAAACCAAATAAATCAAATAATTTTGCGCAAGCGATTTTCATGTATGATGTGTTTTTTGCATCAGTTCGTCAATAAGATCTAAAGGCGACCGTAAAATATTGATGAAACGTAGGGCTTTTTGCTCGCGGATAATATATAGATATTGTTTATGACGTGTGAGAGCTGTTTTAGTGAAAAAAATTAGAAAAGACATTTCCGTCAGATTAGGAAATGATGTTTTACAAATCTATGCTGTTAAAGTTTTTCCAGCAAACACAGAGCAAATACAAATAAATATAAAAATTGCGATTATGGTTCCCGGGAATTCGATGCATTGCCCCTTGAAACAAGTTATGCCATATAATGATCATACCATATAAAAGCAACTACACCAGATGTACTCTTTAGTACTTTAATTCTGTCTCTTTTCAATGACCGTGTCGAATTTTGATGAACGTTGTTTTCGATAACAAAATATATAGTAAAATTACGATACAATGTGATTACGAGAATACTTCTCAAATAATAGTAAGAACTGTATTTTGAAAATGTCCAATGGTCCATTAATAATGGCTTAATAATGGATTTAATAACGAAGGATGTGTAGTTAATTAATTCATTAAAATCTTATAAGACACCTATCGAAATCGTAAGTTGAATTCGACGAAATCTAAAGGACTAAAACCGTAGTACAGTACTACTAGTACTACGTGTAGTAATTTTATTACTATCTAAGATGCATAATGTAATCGGCTATTCTGATTGGCTTCCTGATTATGTGGATCAAATTGTGCCTATTTTGCATTGGATATTCCAGGGTGCTACATCATTTGAATAATACTATTTAATCGTATGATTACTACAACGATAATAGCTTTTTTGCGTGGGTTTCACGTCGAATTCAACTTACAAATGCGGTAAAATGCAATATTGTTTTTATCCACTTGGAAAATATGCCGAAAAATTGAACCACACTCTCTGTATTAATTTTATCAACGTCCTTTATCACGTTATGTAATAAAGACCATTGGAATTTTTGACGTTTTATTATGATCTTGTAAAACACATTTTTAAAATAATTATGCTTCCTCCGGAAATTGAACATAAATTGAGCACCAGAAAAAAACTTTAATTATTGGTTACATTTTCCAACAGTTACCTATGATTAGGTGACATTTTTGGGGTATTGAGTCTGATAATAAAACACTGCACGTACAGTGATTTTAACCGTTTTCCTAGTTGTAGATTTTCAAACGTTAACCGATTAAACTTGTTTTATTATTGATACTATCTGAATCAGTCGTGAAAGCTAAATACAGTTAAAGGTGAATTTTAAAAATATTATCGGAAGGTGTAATCCGTCGCCAAAAGTTTGTCCGCTTCTGTACGGCGATTTGTAAAAAATAGACGGTTTTTAACTCACAGGGGGAAGAGCGTGTAAATAGACACGCAACTGGGTTTTTTCGTCGATTTAAGGCATATGGAGGACCCGTAGGGCAAAACCGGTAATGGTGACCCCCCCCCTCAACTTTTCGAGAAAATTCGATTGACGGTGTTATTTTTTGTGTATGTTGGATATTTCAAACAGCTCTCTAGTAGGCCCTGGTGGCCCAAATCAATTTCTGAATAGTCAGATCGACGTAGTTTGACGAGCTCTACAACTTGGCTTTACCAGTTTTTTGCGTGTTTATTTACACGCATATTTCCCCTAAGGGTTCCCAAAAACTCCTTCCCCTGAGAGTTAACAAAACTTTTTTAATCAGTTAAATTAAATTTGATTAAAATTATTACATACTAAAATAGAAATTTAATTCATCTTAACGTGAGCACGCGTGTAAACTGACGTAGTACAGTACTATTCCCTTGTTTAAATGTAGGAGCTTGATGAGTTATCAATTAGTCTCAATTATTTCTCACGTTTGATTGATATCCCATGGATCCCATCCAGTCCTCATTGTACACTTGTTTTGACCCTTTATAGACGTAAATCACGTAAGAAAGGCCTGACTGACCATACTGTAGTTTTAAACACCGTTTACTAAACTACACTTATATACAAATCTTAATTTCTAAAAACAATAAACTTAATTTAACCTAAATTTTTACTTCTAAGCTAATTTTTTGTGCGTAACGTGCATCCGATGAATTTGAAAATTCCATAATAAGCTTACATAATACAACTTTCTCCTTTGGGGCCTGCCCAGTTGATGTGAGTTAATACTGAGTAGACATGGGCCTACTTATCAAACACACCTTGGTTCAAGTGTGATGATTTTTTTCAATAATTTACTAATAATCAATTGTTTTTCACAAATCTTAATAAAGCTCTACCGCTTGACTCAATAAACATCTGGTAACTTTATACTGAATCATGTTTGTTAATTTCTAGATGAGAATCGAGTATAAGACTAACGCAAAAACCTGAGATAACCTTATAAATCTTCAATAACTAGAGCGAATTTTTAATAAAACTCAGGAGACCATAATTGATTGATGAAAAATATCGAAAAAAGTAAGGTTTTTTTGTATTTTTCTAAAAAAGTGATTATTCTCATATTTTCCCAGAAACATAATTATTTTTGTACATGTATTTTTTTAGATGTATTTATCCCAAAAAATCGCCAAAAAAAAATTGTGCAAAACTAATTTGGCCTCAAACTTTGGGTGCAAATTCCTGACCTTATAACAATTTGTATTAATACAAAGACAATTTCGTTCGAATTTGATTCTAAAAAGCAATTACTAGCCGTAATACAATATGATTCGTCAATTTGAAGATGGTATGAAATGAAATACAATTACCGGCTGCCAATAATTCGGAAAAAAAAATCTGGGAAAAAATAGCAGACTGAAAATACTTATAATTCATTTGTTACAGTCCAGTTGAAATATATAAAAGGCACGCGCCTGTCTGACTTAATATAAGCCAGCCATGGTCCAAGGTCAAGTTCTACCATTTGTTGAAATTCAAAAATACGATGTATGTTTATGGGACAAACTTTTTTATTTGGCTGTTTCTTTAAATACAGGTACGTGTCGTTTTTATATGTCATGATAGGTACGTTTTAAAACTAGCATTGCCAATACTGCATTGCTCAAAAACCTTCTCAGCCTGTGACGCTATACATGAATGGGTTAAAGTAGCATTAAGAGTTTTTTACATGTCAATTAATTATACAGTCAATTTAGCGCATTTTGCGGACTCATGTCCTTTTAGAAATATCTACTCAGTGGAATATCGCAAATAATTCGATACGTTTGTAACCGAGTAAACTCGGTAATGTTTACTAATACAGGCCTTGAAGAAAAAAGGCTATCAACTTTTTTTTTATCACAGGCAGCCGGTACAAAAACGTTAACTTTCCGAACGAGATAACTCACGTGGAAAATTAATAATCTGGATTGTAGTTGAAAATAAAAGTAGTGGTGTTATCTGGCGAACATGCAAATGCTGGCAGTTTTATTTTAAACGGTTAAGCCTAATGTTTAAGTACATTTGTATTGCGGTATTCTAAAAACTAAAGAAAAGTACACAGGTAAATTGGTTTTTGACATATATAGTACGTCGCAGAATTCACAATGCGAATGTCATATCATAAGTACGTTTTTTAAAGTACTATTTATAAGTACGTGTTTTTAGAAGCCCAAGTGCACTTTTAATTTACAACTGTATTTCACATCGAAAGTATAATGACGTAAGCAATTGCCAAATCATCAACGGTAAAACACATAAGTGGCCAACGCCGTTTGAGTTTGTTATAAAATTTTACAGGCCAACTAGTTTCGCTTTGTTTTAATTATATAAAAACTGGATTAGTTTTATGAACTCACAATATTGCAACAATAATCGTTTCATATTTCGGTCTGAAGGTCATAATTTCAGAAATTAGTTGACAGTGTTTGTTTGTTGGAAATTATTTAGGCACTGTAAGGTATGGCCCATACCACGACAGTTTTTGTAAGGCCAAAGTAAAAATTATAAGGACTTATATTCTTATATGTTTATAATACGTTATGGTCGGCCAGAATGGTAGGGTCAATTTTTTTACACAAAATGACCCTCCTGAAGACAGGGCATATATCATATGAATTTGATGGCACCGTGGCCTTTCGGAGAAAACGTTTTTTGGAAAAAATATAGGAAAAAGTTTTTAGAAGAAAAAACTCCCTCAAAATTTTAAATTTAATAACTACACCCTCTGTACTATTTTTTTACTCGACTTTCTAACGAGGTTTTTTATTTTTTTTCCCGTCAGATTATATGATACCCATAAATTACCCAAAATAAAAAAATATATGCCGCCAAATCAATTATTTTATAATCAAGGTCTGAATATCGCACTAAATGTATTTTGTTCTTTCAAAATACCTCAGCTTGACAACGTTTCTCAGCTTGACAACGTGATTATCCAGAAGTCAGACAATTTGGCACAGATCCAAAGACATATTAGTTACTTCTGACAGAATATAAATTGAATACAAAATATATTGTACAATCAACCGTTGTTAGCCATCTTTGACATACCGCGTAAAAATTTCGCGTTAAGGTTTAGTTGCAAATGATTTTGTAATAATATATTGTGAATATATTGTCTTAGTTACCACTAATTCGTTCCATGAAAAGTTCATCATAATCAAGAATTTATAATGATAATTAATTTCATTGAAAGTTATACAGCAGTTCTTATAATCTTAAGAGATAAAAATGATTGGGCCATATTATATGGCCCATAATATATGGGCCATATAAGTTATATGATATAATCACCCTATAATCAATAAAATTAGATGTGATTTTATTGGACGTTTAAAATCTTTCCAACCAGCAATCAAATGCTTCAAAATATTTCAATAAAAATACTACGGGTTAGCGGTCAACTTTTAGCCAAAAAGTTAACGCCTACGCAGCCCGTTAATAAACCATTTGCGATTTTCCAGATTTCTTAGACAAAAAGCCTATTTTTTGTTTTCAGTTTGCCGTTAGTTATAATACCTTTATAACTCATCCTTTACCTGGAATTTAAAATTTTCAAAAAAACCACACGTTTAAAAGTTTTAAACTAAAGTTTTAAATTAAAACATGAAAAGATTTTCTTAAATGTATGAACAAACCAACGGGTTAAGTGTCAGTCATTATACAGTGGTTTAAATGTCATAAAATCATAGATTATGATTTATGAAGAACAATTAAAAATCTTGGTTGAGCCAGGTGTATTCTTATTTTGGCCAGTTTCTAATTGACGTGGTTGTATTCTGACAAATGATTTATGTGTGATTAAAGTCAATCGTAACAATTATTGATTACGGATTTTATCATAAAACACATAAAAATAATCGTTAATGCACCGTTCTTATCGAAAGCATTTTGGTTTAATCTGAAACTACTTTTTGTTTGAGTTCAAATACAAGCGGAGAATTAATTGCGGTTTTGTGGATTTTGTTGTTAGCAAAATAAGGGTCACCTCAGCCAAATAAGGGTCGGTAGCGGCACATAGGAGTCGCTGATTTTAGTATTGTTTTCCAATGGGGAAATTCCCACGGACATAGTTTTGATCCGCTTTGAGATAATCGAATATAATTAAAAGTCATAACTAATTAAAAAATAACACTAAAATAATCTAGATTAGCCATATAAGGGTCGGTTTTTGAAAACACGAAAGCCCTTATTTGTCACCCCATTGAAGTGAATACTATTATATTATAAAATACGATTTCGCGCAAATGAACTAAGTACCAATCGAATAACACGCGTCTAGGTCTAGCTAGGCGCTATGAGTCATAGACTATGACTAACACTGAAGTTATAAAAATGTAACTTGACCCCTGGGGATCATATTTCAATTTTGATTGCAAAATAGGTTTTTGTGTAGTTGCTTTATTAGAGGTATCACATATCAGTACTTTAGTTGAATTTTGAACGACTTTTTGAGCTGGATTATTAGCGGAAGATCAATTACATTTTTGCGCATTTTTTTTCTACTAGATCCATTCAAAAGTACTTATGAACGAATATAGTGAAAGTCATGTCTTGAGAAAATGATTTCATTGAAAACAAATCAGGGTTAATAAAGTTACGATTGTTGTTTTGTTATTTATCCTATACTCTTATTTTGACTTTATTTCTGGTCCAAAAGATAACGTTATTTTAACCCAGGTTATTATACGAATAATTTTTTTCGAGATTTTTTTAGCGACAAATAAGATGTAAAATTCGCATATTGTGGCATAATTATAGATTACTATACTGGTTAAATCAGGCCATTTTCAATTTTACGGGAACCTACATTTATATAAATGCACTTTCAATATTTAAAATATTATAAGGGCCCTATATAATAAAATAAGGGCCGTGTGGACCAATATGTCTACACTGTGCGGTCTAGGGTTAACCAAAATAGTTCCGTCAAAAAATTATTGAACGCACGCTCAATAAATAATTTCAAAGACAAATGTGTTTTGCCTGCATTGATCAGAAAATCTTCAAAAAGTTGATTTTTACGCGCATATGTGAAAAAAATGAAAAGCATTTTTTGCATGTTGGTGGTGCCATTTCCCGATAAAATCTGAGACGACGGCCATAAAAAAGATCTGTGTTGTCGATCTACATTTCCCAATTGATATTTTAACTATTAGTTTAAATTAAGTCAATCGGACCGCGCCCCATCGATGGATCATATTTTCCGTTTATCCGTGGCAGACAGATCAATTCTTCATAAAACCACTCTTCCTTTGAGACGTCACATGGTTAAACCGCAAAATAAGCGATAAAATCAAGTTTGATCTATGGTGTGAACTAGACAGCTGATCTCAGCACTATTGGGTGGGAACCAAAATGATTAAATGAATTGTATAGTCCACTCTGATTCACTCTGAATTTAGAAGAAAAAAAAACTTACTTGTAAAACTGGTCGTTTTAATTTGATGCTTAATAACTTCATTGACGCCCCATTCGACCGGAAGCTGAATATTTATCGTATATTCCTGTGGGCTTTCCGGACTTTCCGTCTGTATTCTCTGTATGAAAATTAACAAATATTTGATTAATCTCTTCATCATCTATCTCTCTCCAATACTGTTTTTTTATCAATTTATTTTTTTCGCAAACAGCAATAACATAAAGTAAAGAAAAAAAAATGCTTAAAAAGTATTATATTTTTTATTATTAAATTAAATTATGAATACTCATTCTAACACTTCTGGTACAAAGAAGCTTCCTAGTAAACTCGTGTGACTATCTGGCGCCACAACATCCATTCAATTGATGAACAGGTACCCAAAATGATTAAATGAAATGGTCTGACTTAATGAGAAAGAAAACCGCGAGAGCTTTCATCGTCCACGCGTAGACTTGAAGATGTCTTCTTGAAATCTGATGATTTTTCAATTTTAATAATATTATTTAATGAGCGCTTACTGAACTTTGCTGTTTCTTCTTTCGACTAGAGTAAATCGACATAATTGAAGTTTAGAAATTGAAGCTAGAATGACAGATAAAATAACATAAGCTATTTTACATAACATATTGAAATATCAAACCCTCTGTGCCATTATCCCCCAACTTCTTAAACATCTATTTATCAGATCAATTTTAACCAGAAGGTTTTGACTATTACGCATTACGCCACTATAATGCATTATAACGCTTATCACATTTATCCTTAGACAACACGTAATTTTATAAGACATTTTAACCCCAAAATTTTAATAGATATATTTTAAAGACACACAAATTTGTTAACAAAGGAAACTTTCAAGGGCATATAAACTAAACTTTCGTGCACGATCGTGTTTAATAAACAAATTATATTATTCAAACAAGCTATTAATTTTCGTCTGAAAATAGTTATACCGTATAACTTATACGGTATAGAGCAGATGTGCTGAATAAGGGTCGCTTGTGCTAAATAAGGGTCGTTTTTTCGATAAAAATATTATTGCTCCAAAAAGGGTCGCCGATTGTATCATTGCTTACCATGGTCATTTCTAACTAGTCTTAGATCTGTTTACGGATATAATAAATGTAAATTGTATTCAACTCAAATTTAATCCTTAATTCGAAATAAAATATTTGGAAATTATTCGCGTGCTTAATAAGGATCGTTTTTCAAAAATCGCGACTCTTAATAAGCATACCCTTGTAACTATTTTTAAGACGAAATTTACTAGCTTATTTATATTACTTATTAATAATAATTATTAATCATGAACTTTGTATAAGGCCTTATAAGGTTAAGTACACCAAGCGTGGCCACATAACCGACTATAACCAGTTATGTTGACTAAATTACGAATTGAAGATCGCACCGAAAACCTATCCATTACCATGAATCATTGACCATGATGATGACTATTTTTTTGAAAAGATAGGAATGACGTTATCTCCGTTACTTTTTCATAACCCTTTCCTGTTCTCATCGTTGGAGGAAAGGGTTATGAAAAAGTAACGGAAATAACGCCATTCTTATCTTTTCAAAAAGTTAGTTAAGTGTGATAGCCTATCTGATATCACTGATCGGTGTCGAGTTAACTTATTTAGCGTCAACTCACGATCCTGACGTTTGTCCGAGTCCGATTACACATATAAATATATTTAACTTTTAAGCGGTATAATAACCAACATAGTCCATGTTACGTAGAATAATCGTCAATTATTTGTCGATTACAAATCCGGCGAACTAAATGATATTAATTAAACTAAAATAAATGGTTGTTGCAATTCACAGCTCTCACACTCGCTTTCTTTCTGGCATGTTTTGTTCAAAATTGTTTTATTCCTTATCATTATAAATTGCTTAGGTCGCCAAACTATGTTCTGAAAAAGAATCGGCGACTTAATTTGTGGTCGCCAAAGTACTCATAAACGGCTTTTTTTCGCCACCAAAAAGGGTCGCGAAAGTACCCTTCACCAAAAATAGTCTAAAACGTAACTTTATCACATTTGCTATACCATATTATTTTGAATGAGATTTTTTATGAAAAACCTATAATGATTTTAGTCCAAAAATGTTTTAAAATGTCCGATTGTTCGAAAATAGTTGAGTTGACGGCCACGGTGCTCGTATGCGTATAAGAAAGGTCAATCATATTTTAAAACTAAACAATGTGTTTTTAATTATTAAAACATAATGATTGTCGTGAAATAATTTAATCGGTCTTCCAACAATCGCACGTTAAGCTATTGATGAATGTCCCAAAGCGGACGCTAAACTCGCATCTGGAGCGCAAATTTTAATTGTCTTCCATGTGAGCACAAAACAATTAATTCAAAAAGACTTGTTGATGGGAAGAAAATGGCTAGAAGTTTTGATATACGTTATTCAGTGTAATGTTTCTTTAGGCCGAGTACTAACAAAGGTAAGGCTGAGGCCTAGGTCGCGACTGGCCGACCCTACACGAGATTGAAACTCAAACGTGACGATAGTTTGTATAATTCTGAGAGACAAAAATCCTACTCATCAAGCTTACTTTACAAATTATTGTTCTAACGATCGAAGCGGGAAAAGCGAATTGACAGATGAACTTTGATTTCAAAGGTTAACCAACTTTTCGACGTCAATGTTGTTCACATTTGAAATTTTAATCCTTTTTATACGTTTTATTTTATATACTTTTGTCGAAAAAACTAATGCAGCAAAAATTTTACATTTTTTATGGGCCACTACATTTATTATGGTACTATTTTGAGACTTATTAGTGTTTTAATCTATTAATAAAATTTTGTATCTTTGGACTATTATTATTGTTTTAGTTTTATCTAACATAATCACATCAATTCCAGGAAAATTAACGTTTCGTGAAAAGTGACATGAACTTCTGAAAAATTTTGCTGGCGAATTTTATGTAAAACATGGTTAAATAAAACCAAAACTAAAATTAACATAATAAGTAGTTTACGTGGTAAGAGAAAATGCAAATTTAAATAATCAGGAACCATGGCACTTTCACAACAAACAGTTTGTACATGTTTTAAGTTGATAAATTTTTAATTAAATATCCAACATAATTTTATACGTTTTAAGCTGACGCCACCAAAAGCAAAGTTTTTTAGTGTGTACTTCCAGTTCTTATTATCTA
Source organism: Oikopleura albicans (assembly GCA_004367875.1). Lineage (NCBI taxonomy): Eukaryota > Metazoa > Chordata > Appendicularia > Copelata > Oikopleuridae > Oikopleura > Oikopleura albicans. The sequence goes on from SCLG01000145.1 coordinate 60,946, forward strand.
TCTTTACATCTTAACCCTAGACCGCGCAGTGTTGTCACATTTGGAGAGTAGATACACTGGCCCCTTCCCACATATGCCAAAATGGCTTTTTTGAGTAATGTTTATCGCTATATATCTAGATTTCCAAATTTTGGCTAATGATCCATTTCCATCTTGTAGAACCCTATATCATATAGCCTATATGATATAGGCTATATGATATCAACCAGACAGTTAAATCCGAAAACGGCCCTTATAGCGATAATATTGAAGTAAGGACTTTACTAAATCTTATCGACCAAAAAAACTCTATAAAAGATAGAAAATAGAATACTTAACAGCAAAGTTGTGACTTTTTCAATTATCTGATAAAGAACAAAATACTTTTGGTTAACCATTTAGTTCCGATACAAAACCACGGGTGACGTTTTTCGCGCATTGTTTTGGACATTTATGTACCGTGATCAAAATCAATATTTAGCAATGAGGTTTTCGATCATAACTTTTACTTCTATGAACTGTTTCCTCTTGAAAAATCTGATATGAAAAATATAAAGGGCGCTTTCAACTCGCAAAAATGCAACAAAAGACATGTGCCTAGGGTCCCTAGACTAGGAGCAATGGCCTATCAATTGTCATTTTATTTATTATGTTGCTTATAATGAAAAATTTGTCTTTTTTAATATTTATCATTAGTATTTTTGGTGTTTCGATTCTGAGTTGTCAGTACGATCGAACCGGTGAAATATAAATTTTCACATTTAAACAATTAAAACACACATTTAAACAAAAATAACCATAAGAAGTATATTGATAAGTATATCATCTAATTATTGATGAAGATCCCTCAGAAATATGACACACTGAAATGTATACATAATTTGTAATACAAATTTACTTATAGTAAACGAATTCCAAATATGGTTATTTGTACAATTTAGGACCTCCAATAGGGTCAACTAAAATTACATTAAAAAGAAAATATAGAGAAAAGAAGGCAATTATTTTGAATAATCGACGATTTAAAACTGTAATTGTGGCCGCCAAACAATTTTTGATACTTCAAATAGTTATGCAGACGTTGTTGGTTATAAGGTCATTTCCCCGACTATTTGGTTAAGTGAGTTTTTTTTTGCACTAAGGTCAAGTCATTTTTGTGGCATCACGGTGAAATCAATTTTTTTTCTGCATAGATCATGTATTTTTACCTGTTTTTTGACCAAATACCTTTACATTACGGTAAAGTCAACTTAAAAAAATGCATTTAAAATGCATTTAAAATGCATGGCCGGCCAAGTCAGTTTTTCAGACCTCGATCTTATTACCAACAACGCCTATAGTCTGCTCGATTGCAACGTATATAACTGCACAATTTGTGAAGTATGGTTTTCCAGACCTCATATCGTTATTTATAAAAGTATTATTGAAATACTGCAAATAATTTGATGATTGAAATAATATTCTTTAAGCAGAGCAAATCTGACTAGATTTCCGTTAAAGACACACCGAAGCGTTAGAGGATGAATCAAGCTATTGATTTGATAAAAAGCAATTTCAGGTTCAATATCGCCCGGGTAAGTGATTACTACAATCATATTAAACACTATATTTCAACTGAATTTAATGATTTGTTCATTAAATCAATCATCATAGTCGATTTAGATAACAAAAATCATGAAAATTTCAATCGACAAATAAGCTTTACACGGAAGTGTTTCGTAAATATAGTTATGTGATACATTAGACCAGTGTTGTAAAATTGCGTGACTGCCTTTTTGCTAACCAGAGGCGTTTTTGACTGGCTGCACCAACCCAAGGGGAACACCAACGCGAAATTAATAATTGTCTTAATATGCCACCTAACTGGGATAGAACGCAATTTACATTGGGTTGTCTCAATGTCGTTGTAGCTATGGGGAAATGTTAGAAAACAGCATTTCCCATTTTCGCCAATACTCTTGGTGGTAGGCTATTGGGGCCCAACACCGTTAAAGTCGTTCAAAATCGTTGTCGCAAGTGGTCGTGGGCAGTCATTTTTTTCTTTTATGGTCCGTTTTTGAGGACAATTGTGGTCTGGCGAAATTCAAAATTCAGACAAGACCCCATTACAGATATGNTAACCAGAGGCGTTTTTGACTGGCTGCACCAACCCAAGGGGAACACCAACGCGAAATTAATAATTGTCTTAATATGCCACCTAACTGGGATAGAACGCAATTTACATTGGGTTGTCTCAATGTCGTTGTAGCTATGGGGAAATGTTAGAAAACAGCATTTCCCATTTTCGCCAATACTGTTGGTGGTAGGCTATTGGGGCCCAACACCGTTAAAGTCGTTCAAAATCGTTGTCGCAAGTGGTCGTGGGCAGTCATTTTTTTTGTCTTTTATGGTCCGTTTTTAGGACAATTGTGATCTGGCGAAATTCAAAATTCAGACAAGACCCCATTACAGATATGAATGGTTAAAATATGAGTTTGAAACGTGTTTTTGATAGCAATGTTTCGCAAGGAGGAGAGTTCCTACGAATAGAACTAAATGTTCCAAAAAAAAACGAACTAATCTATTGTTTTTCGAACCAGCAAAACTGAAAATTTCAATTGTGGGTTTATTTAACTGTTTTGTGAAAATGGGAGTCCGTTTTGTAAAAAATACCCCACGGCCACAACGGCGTTGGGATAGCGTTAGTCACTCTAAATTGGAAAAATATCCCTACGCTTCAATAAAGTTGGACACAACGCTAGCGGTCAAGTCTAAAGATTCATATTTTATAAAATATATGCTAAAAATATTTCAACTAAATTTTGATCCAAAGTTTTAGTCACCGTCAATTTTCAATAAAAACAGCATCAAATTGTTAAAAGTCACCGTAAAAAGTAACTTGTTGGTATTATACTTTATACCACACTCAAGCCAATTTAAGCGTTATGTTCCATAAATCATAGTCTATGACTCATAGCATCTAGTTTTTTCAGCCTCGGATAAAAAAATAACCCACCAACAGAAATCCACAAAAACTTCAGTATAGATGCCGTTTTTCATGGAGAATTCAATAAAAGTTTCAAAATGGGTACGAAAACGTCCTGCTCGGGTTGCAATTTTTTTCACCTGGGTAAAAAGGTCTTGACTCAAGACTCTTGAGATGAAGACAACGACCACTTGTGGTCATACTGGTCTTCGCGTAAGATTTCGTACCCATTTTCAAAATTTTAACGTGTTATTTGTAACCCAATTAACATTTTCCAAAAAAAAAAAATCACCAATGGGCATTTTTTATTTAAAGAAGTGGAATTTTCGGGAAAAATAGAAAATTAATTTCCGGAAATTTCACATTTTTTATTGCAAACATTTTGGTCATGGTGTTTCCAAAAACTATATGCCACCCTACTCATAGACCATAACCACGTCTACGGAGGAAAAGTTGTAACAGTCTATGTGCCGCTGATGATAGAATGTAACATTCACGTATGAAAAATTGAAACATATGAATAAGTTAACATTTGAACATAACAATTTTCAGATGGACGTAAGTGATATCAAAGAATGGCTTCATTCGCATAAAAAAGAACTTACAATCGGAATTGCAGTCGCCTATCTGATCTCGCAGTCCGACTCGGCCTTCAAAAAAACCATGACTGAACCAAGTGGAAAACCAGGGTATCAAGACATGGTCCCAATTGATTTGTCGATTCGTGGACAACCGTTGCGATTTTTAACTTGGCTTATGGGCTCCCGATTAGGACAAATAATCGGCCTTCGAACTGTTTTCCTAGAGCTACTAGGAATCCCAAAATTTCGGCAATTACGGATTGAAGATCAAGCAATTTATTATCCTATTGTTCCTACGATTAAGTTTGATAATCCCACGGCAGTTCAAGACCAAGATATAATATCGTATCATGCAAAAATGGTAAACGGAAAGGGTTTTCGATACGTATCCTGTAGCGATTACATAAAGGCTAGGTTTGAAGTTAACGACGAATATAATAATGAATCGCGTAAGTTTCCCATATCGCTATGACTCAATTGTTGATATATTTTGTTCGGTATGAGATTTTCATACCAAGACAAAGCGAGAGACATTACGAGTTATTTTCCTTAAATTCGCAGTTTCTGTGAACATATTGATTTAAATTGCAACGTTGTATCCTATATCGCAGTGAATTTAAAGCGCGAAATAAATAATGTTACCACTTTTTGGTAACGTTGCTTGACAGCGCGTCTGAGGCCTATGTGGTTGTCATTGGTCTTTTTATCGCGCTCAGCCAATCACCGAAACGCGATTTCCTTCTTTCAAAATATTTTTGTATTACAGTACTCTCCTCTTAAATGCCGCACTCAAGGAGAAATATGCATTTACGCTTAAAATTTTTTTTTCGCGTTTTAAAATCAGGACGATAATTTTAATTACCGTCTGGAATAGCCGTGAATGCCGCGGCCCGCGGTGTATGCAATGCTCGTATAATTTTTATGCAACCATCACATGTGTCCCTGGAATTCGACACTGAAGAAATTCCCCTCCAAAATGTTCCCACTTTTGACCAATTACACTGTTTAGGGGAAAAATTTCGACGGGTTACCATTTACACAAAAAAAAAGAAAAAAGGGCCAATTTAAACGGTGCCGTGTATATTACCACTACCCTGGCTTACCACTAACCATGGTTCATGGTTTCAACGCATTGCAACAGTTTTAATGATAATTATTTTGTGAGTGTACACGGTTGCTGCAACCGGCTTGCCTTATTCAAATGTTTCCACAGAGTCTCTTTTGTGTGAAAATCTTGTAGTATTTTTATTTCTGGTAGTGATTCCGATTATGGCCATTTATTCGTATGATATATATATATTCATGATACTACAGGACTTTTTGAAGCATTATGACAAAAACAAACCATTCTAACCTGATTTAAAATTACCTGAGGAATATCTTGTGCCGCGACATGCCGAACCTCACAATCGTACATATTGTCACGGTCTATATTGAAAGAAAAATTATTTACCAAATCTCTTCGACGATATCTCTTAATGGGAATTTAAATTGTTAATTACAAATAACATAAAATCCGCCGACGTATACTTGGTAGAAGGTGAACAATCACCAGTCACATACCGTTCTACAAATTAGATGCGTTCCTTTGATCTAATTATATTAATATCGAGTCTCAGTTTAGAAACTTAATGATATAAGGGCTTTCCACACAGTGCGACGGCAGAAGTGAATCCTCACATTAAATTTTTACATAAAACGACAATATGATCGAAAATTTCTGTCGACCTTGATTATAAGTGTCAGAGATGGCGCGCTGATTTGTTGCTACTCTCACGTGAGTTACAATATTCAATCACAACGGTTTTATAGACAGATCAAACCATAGAGAGGCCAATAGAAATCGACGCTTTCGGCCCCAAAGTGAATCATAAAAGGTCGAATAAATTTCAAATAAATATATTTACAACAATTGATTAAACCAAACCGAAACGAAACATAAAAATTAACATTAACTTAACCAGGGATGTGAAATGGGCGTGTAAGTCCGTGAACGGCATTTTTAAGACCGTTCACGGCTTTACACGAAAAAAAATGGTCTTTTCCGTGAACGGCTTTTTTTAAGACGGTTCACGGAAATACACGGAATTTTTCGAAAAATCACGGAGTTGCACGGAAAAAACGGAAAAGAACGTGAAGCAAAAATCACGCCCAAACCCAAAAGGACATTCACGCAAAATCACGAAAAACGCATTTTTTCTCTCTTACAAGAGACTTAATAAAAAAAGATGTTTTAATTGACAATTTTTGATGTTTAATTGTCCCGTCTATGATGCCGCATCATAGAGGGGATTGATGCGTAAGTTTTCAANTTAAAATTCTTAATTTAAGAATGTTAACATTTCGTTAAAAAATCCTGTAAACCGGTGTAAATCCGTGAAAAACATAATATTTTGCCAAAAAAATTGAAACTAAAACCCGTGAGCCACATCGCATTTTTTCCGAAAATTCGAAAAATAAAACGTGTAAACCGGTGATGCACATCACATTGGGCACGAAAAAAGTTAGCGTGTATCACCGTAATAACCGCAATTTTGAGATTGAAAACCGTTCACGCAATAGAACGCATGTGAACGTGCATCACCGGTTTGCACGAAATAAAACGTTCTCGATTTACATCCCTGAACTTAACAATTAATTGAAAGAAGGTAATGGAAAAACACCTCTTCACGAAGAGGTTATATTGATGTTACTGGTATAATAGTCTATACACAGGGTGCGCCGTTATCTTTGACAAAAAAAAAAAAATCGAAAAAAAGTGAAACTTAACGGCTTAGGGCTTAACATATAAAGATGTATGTATTTGGAGAAAATTTTTTCTCGAAAAAGTGAAATATACAGCACGGGCGAGAAAAGTGAAACATAACGGCGCACCCTATGTATTAAATAAACATGAATACGAATTATACGACTTTTTTACTGAAAACTGAAAGAAATGTGACTGTCAGATTATAGCTAGAACTATTCCCACACAAAGGAATAAATTTAAACTTTTCAAATCTGGTAAAAGGCATACAAAGCTGGTGAAACAACGCCGATCAAAATGGCTGCCAATTTAGTAAAAAATATAAAACTACAGATGAAATCATTGAATGGCATTTCAGACTGGCAAGAAGATCTAGTTTTGCAACAAGCTAGTGAAAGCACTGCTCGATGGGAAAATGGAAAACAATTGTCGTTGCTTGATGGTATACCAATTATTGTAAAGGACCACTTGGCCGTGAAGGGCCTTATAACGAGAAATGGCTGTAATCGAAGCAAACCTGCGGACCAGGAAAATTGCGTAATTGTTCAGCGTCTATTGGATGCGGGGTTAATCATCATAGGCTGAGATCGAAATCTGGACCGATTTCTCATTACATATAATATTTCGGCACCACGGCAGAAAAAGTTTTTCGCGCAAATGGCCATTGTTGATTTTTCGCAGAACGTACTGTACGGTGAAAGGTGTTTTAAAAATGTGTGTTAATTTTTCTTAGATGACATCGTCGTTTCGCACAGAAAGAAGAAGAAAAATTAACACACATTTTTAAACCACCTTTCACCGCACAGTATATCTGGAAAGATTTTCCCAGACATGCTTCTTTAGAGCATACTGTTGCCAATTGTATTTTTGCACCGAAAAGCGTTTTCCGCGGGATGCCACGGTGCCAAATATATATAGAAGATAGCATTTCCCCGTTTTTCGTGTTTTTGTATTTCGAAGGATTGGTATTGACACTTTGCTATGGGAGAAAAAGCACGTAAATATTATCTTCTTGTCACATTGATTTCGATCTATAATGAAAGGTATTTCGAGTATGACACAAAGAGGGTGTTCGGCGCTCGGTTACAATCCCTCGAAGTTCCATGGAACCGTCAGAAACGCAGTAAACCCGAATCATTATCCAGGAGGAAGTTCAAGTGGAACAGCGGCATGTGTCGGATCCGGGTTAGTACCATTTGGAATTGGTACTGATGGCGGGGGGTCAATTCGAATACCGAGTGCGTTCTCGGGATTAGTGGGGATCAAAACAACAACTGGGCGATGTCCGATAAGAGATACCGAATGTAATGGAACATTAGTAGTCACAGGCCCAATCGCTAATTGTGCTGCCGATGCAGCATTATTATACAAGATTATGTCAGGTCAAGTGTCTATAATTGAGTCATTAGATATCCACATTAAAACACGCCGTTTTTGTCTAATTATATGTTGTTGGAAACCTTGCATCCCTGAAATTTTAGACAATTTTGAAACGCCAAAGTTTGAANCGCGGTGCCAAATATATATAGAAGATAGCATTTCCCCGTTTTCCGTGTTTTTGTATTTCGAAGGATTGGTATTGGCATTTTGCTATGGGAGAAAAAGCACGTAAATATTATCTTCTTGTCACATTGATTTCGATCAATAATGAAAGGTATTTCGAGTATGACACAAAGAGGTTGTTCGGCGCTCGGTTACAATCCCTCGAAGTTCCATGGAACCGTCAGGAACGCAGTAAACCCGAATCATTATCCAGGAGGAAGTTCAAGTGGAACAGCGGCATGTGTCGGATCCGGGTTAGTACCATTTGGAATTGGTACTGATGGCGGGGGGTCAATTCGAATACCGAGTGCGTTCTCGGGATTAGTGGGGATCAAAACAACAACTGGGCGATGTCCGATAAGAGATACCGAATGTAATGGAACATTAGTAGTCACAGGGCCAATCGCTAATTGTGCTGCCGATGCAGCATTATTATACAAGATTATGTCAGGTCAAGTGTCTATAATTGAGTCATCAGTTATCCACATTAAAACACGCCGTTTTTGTCTAATTATATGTTGTTGGAAACCTTGCATCCATGAAATTTTAGACAATTTTGAAACGCCAAAGTTTGAAGAATTCGGTGACCGCTTGAACTTGGCTATGCAGCGTAGCCTATGCTGGATTATAGAAAACACCGTAAACTGTAGTAAAAATATATACACCCCCTGCGCAGTTATCTTTCCACCAAATTTTTCAAAAAGCGGAAAGATAACTGCACCGACGGGGCTGAGCGGAAAGATAACTGCCGGAAAGATAACTGCGCAGGGGGTGTAATAAGAGTACTGATTTTAAGGTTAAAAAGGTATCATACATATGTATATGTATACATATGTATATGTCATATATGTAACATATGACGAAGCCATTCTTGAAATATTTTCTTTATTACTTTTTTGTTGTGCATTGCACTTAAATACGGACACAATCATTTTGGGAATTTTACCGTGTGAAAACCTTGTCCGATACACTTTTTTGTTTACAAAATGCAATTCAAAAATTATCGATACCAAACATAGGCCCGAGTGTGATTTCACCTATTTCAACAATTCAACCTGACCACAATCTGTCTAGCGGTATCTTTGAATCGTTATCAGATTGCAAAATAGGGATTGACTGGTCATGGGCTGAGCAATCGGACCCGAGTGTATTTTCGAATTTCAAAGCGACAGTCGAATTACTTCGTACAAAAGGATGTGAAATAAAGTCGCTTCAAATACCTGAAATCGATTTGGGTAAATATAATGATTGTTAAGAGCATAATCAAGTGTAGTTTAAATCTTTAGCTGACGCTGCCCATTTGATCATATTTCTGGCGGAAGAGGTTGAAGATTGTGCAGCTGATATCGACCCTGCCTTGGATAATAAACTCATATTGAACATCGCTCATTCTGAACTGACTGCTTCGGATTTCGTAAAAGTATTTTATATCATTATATTTTCATACAAATAATGCGAAATAATCTTCACAAATCACTTAAAAGCTTAACAATAATTCTATACACCCCCTGCGCCGTTATCTGGCCGACGTTTTCGCCGAACACATTTTGTTATGTAATAATGGCTAGATAACGGCGCAGTGCTTAACATGTAAAGATAGGAGTTCCTGAACAATTATACCTCAAAATTCTGGCCAGATAAAGGCACGAGCNGAAAATCCGGCCAGATAACAGCGCAGTCGGCGTATATAATAGATACAGGGGGTGTATGTATCAGGATCGGTTAAAAATTTTTGAAAAACGACTCTTATTAAGCACCCGACCATTATTTAGCAACCCCACGATTCGGCAAGTTTAGTCTTGTAACTTCACGTAATTATCTTTTTTCGTTATATATTTGATTTTATCAATTTAATTGTTAAATTTGGGTTGAATATAATTTAAATTTATATATATAAACGGATCCAAAATTACAGTAGTTATAAATGACCACGGAAAGCAAGTTAACATTATGTTAAAATCAGCGACCCTTATTTGGAACAATAATATTTGTATCGAAAAAAGGACTCTTATTTAGCACCCCCGACCCTTATTTAGCACAGCCCTTATTAAGCAGGCCCTTATTCAGCACACCCCTTCATCTAGTTTTTGACTAGAAGTAATTTAAAATTAACTGATTTTTAGGCAAATAGGTATCGAACCCGATTGATGAAATTTCTGGCAGACATTTTTAAAGACGTTGATGTTATTCTGAATCCTGGAACGGGTAATACGGCCCCCAGAATATTATCTGGGGAAAATGTTTATGGAACAATGCAAATTCAAGAAACACTTAAAGCGGCTTTGTATACAAAAATGGGGAACTTAGCTGGAAATCCGTCAATTGTTATTCCCAACGGTTATGATGATAATCAGTTACCGACATCCGTGATGGTTCAATCAGAATGGGTAAAACTAAAATTTGTTAAATCGACGATAGATTTTCGTGGTAAATTGTCATGTTAGTGGCTTATTAAGTATAAGTCAGATACGGCGCGCCGATTCATTAAAAAGTACGACGATATATCATGACGGTGGGGAAACCTGTGTTTAACTCCCAAGGGTCCCGGTGGATAGCAACCCGTAGGGATCCATGTGATCAGATCTGATCACACCGGCTTTTTAAATCTATGTCGGACCCGTCAAAATGGAATCATTATTCAGATTTTTGACTTTCCGAAAAAAAGTGTTATTTCAAATAGTTAGGCGTTGTATATACTATAAAATGATATAATATATCGGTATACCGTATACCGTAGTCTATACGGTATAGACTATACGGTTCGAATTACTATACAGTATAGTAATTCGAACTTTGCGAATATGAACAGTTCTTACTTCCATAAGGGCTGTTTCCGGTTTTCAAAACGTGGCCTTCATGAGATAAACGCTCGCTATGGTATACGAGACCTTGGGGGTTAATTTGTAACTAGTTTGTATTTTAATGGCTAAAAGTTTTGAGATTTATTTCATGATTTATGTGACAATTTGTCAAATACACCCAAAGTGCTCAAAAAGTGTTAACATAATTGAATTTTGTTACAATAATTGGGTAGGGCGGTTGGTTAAATAATTGAAAATTCCTTTATATTTTGGTCCAAAAAGTGTTAAGATAACTCCTACGTTCTTAAGATAAGTGGTGTTAAAATAACTGGTTAGGGAATGTAGGTTATTTTTGAAACTTTCATTAAAAAGGCTGTTTCACAAAAACAATCTTACCGATTCCAACACGTTATAATAAGCGGCCTCAATTGGATGGTCACTTTTTTACGAAAACCTGGCTCTTACGGAATAAGTAGCCGTTATGCGAGCGCACCTCACGGAAATGAAGACTGTAGTGAGTTCTAATGAAATTTGTCAAATCCTTATATTTTCATTTTCAGTGGCATGAAGAAAGACTGATTAATATCGCCCTGCAAATAGAAAATGAATTCGAAAAAAATCGACCAAACGTTTTATTCCATAATTTCTGATGCATTTATATATTTATTGCTAATTGTATCTTTTATTTTCTGCAAACAGAATAAAGGTAACATTAAGCAAGTTGTTCTTTTTGTAAATTGTATTGTACCTGGCCAGTAATTCATACTGGGTAAGATTTTGACATCGTAAATTTTCAGACTTTTAACATACCGTTTCTAATCTGTTCGTACTGTTATACTTAAATTGAGCGGCTAAAGCCCTGTCTAATAATTTCAATTAGTCTACCAATTATTTAAAAACGAACACACACACACTTGGTGGCGCAAAAGTGTTGAATGAATTTCAAATATAAACCGAGTGACTTATAAATATACGTTATAATGGTGTGACTTATTAATGGTCGGCAAGTGTGTATAAATATCTACTATCAAAAATATCAGGATTTAAAATTGCTCAAGATTTTTTAGACAGGAATGTGAAAAATGCAACTCTCAAATCACATTTAAGTTATTTTGAACAAAAACGTTCTTGTCACAGAATGCATAAAGGTCCGGCGCAAAAACTTTGTTCAAGCGCTTACTTTGTTTGTTATTGGCGTTCCATTTTTAACAAAGAATTATTCTGATGACAAAACTAACCCCGTCGTTTACCAATTCCGCCCCCTGTTCGTTTGTTTATTCTTTGTTTACGTCTGCTGAGCACATCTCTCAGAATAATAGAAAACAAAGAATGTTTTTTCTAACACTACTAATTGCATCCCACACGTTCCACGTCCAGCGCACCCTCGTGATGAAAATATAATGATCAAAACACCAAAACGGTCCCCACCCCGGAAAAGTTCAGAATTGAGGAATTGACGTCACATTTGAAAATGCGTGTTCGATTGAATTCCGCTGATCGCGCTCGCACTGTGACACTAAAGAGCCGAAAATAGCTAAAATTTAAAGATTATATAATTATGGTACCAGCCGAAATTCCCTGCTAAAGTTGGTCATTTTGTCTGAATACTAAGCTTTGAAAATAAGCAAAATTATATTCATTCAAATTTAACCACAAAAAAATAAACCAAATATTAAAGTAATTATATTAATATTTTGGCACTTTATTAACCATAACAGAGAAATAAAAAAGAAAACACTTTCGCTTGTTTAAGAGAAGAAAGAAAAAAACATGAAACTACTGCTTGTTTTGGTATTATGTACAGTCTCTGTCCCAATGCGCTCGCGACTAAAACCCGCAAATCAACTTATTTTACACAAAATTGATACCGATTCAGATGATACCATTTCAAAAATGCTGAAATGGCTTTTGGTCAATGGCGATCCAGAATTATCCAATCTGGATACACTCGGAATTGTGTCCGTGCCACATGAGCAAGACATTCAGCCAGCCACGGAATATAATCCTGATCCCGTCTTTAACGTTTTAGAAAAAACAGCGTCCGATACGTTCATAAAAAGTTTGAAGGTTTGGTTATAATTTTTGTATCATGAAAGTACAGCCCACTACAAAAACGATCCACCAAAATAAGACTAAAAAAAGACGTTATACTATGTATAAGTGCACTTTTTCAACGTCAAAGTGCTCAAATAAAAACATTTTTTTTAAATGTGGTCAGATTAATTTACGCTGTCTCTTAGGAAAAAAAAAAAATCAAAACGATATTATTATACAAAACTTGTATGCAAGAAATATAATATTTTTGTATTCAAGAAACACAACAAGTTGGGTTTTGTGTTCTCGATAAGGATTTAAAGGGTAAAAACAAGTAGCCAAATTAGATAGGCTTTTTTAGATATATTTTGCTTCTAATTTCGATGAGAGACTGTACAACATTTTGGTTCATGTTTGATCAAGTGATTGAAAATTGAAAGAAGTGAATGAAAATGAGAAAGCGATTATATTTGCCGGGTACCAGGTGCGCCGTTATATTTCTCAAGAAATTTTCTCCCCGCAATCTTTCAATTCTTATTCGTTTGTCCCTTGATCTTTAACTTTTTCGAAAAAAGTATTAAGACCAAAACTGCATCTTAAATTTTTATAGAAAACTTCCAAGTTAATCAAAAAACAAAAATTAATCATGCAAATCGCATTAATTCATGCGAAAATTAATCGATCCAGAAGTTCGAGAGATATTGAACATGCTTTTTTTTTGTTTGTAAAAATCACTTTGTAAAAATTTCCCCTTCAATATTTCGAAAAATAATATTGTTGGTATTTCCAGCCAATTAGAGATATTTCTGTAAAATCTGGAGATTTATGTGCGAAAATGGTTCTTTTTTGGCGTTCCCCTGGAAGTTAACTCCCAGTTAGTCTAAAGTTGGACTGGATTTGAATAATGAAACTATTTTTTTTCACAGAATCTATAAAAGAAAATTGTTTTATCAAAACTACCAGAACCTGGGGGCCTTTTTATAATCTTGCACCGGCACTCAGACATCTTTCCGAAAATTTGTTCCCAACGGAACATTATGGGGATGCCCCCACATCAAAGGTGACCCTTAGGAGTTAAGACTGAGGAGTTTGAGTACAGTTTTTCCATGTCTACATGCTTTTTTACGCAATAAAAAATTGAATTCCACCGATGGAGAATTAAAATGATTCAGTTTTAGACTTCAAGCAGTTAAGGTCGGGCTAACAAAAAATGTCTTTGTTTAGAAGTGCTGCATTAATAATGGAATTTATTAACTGAATCTATTAATGAAACGTATCACTTTGATCATAAAAATATGGGACAATATCAAATACTCGTGTAACATAGGATAAGTATGAGTCAGGTTGGCACTTTTAATTGTAAAGTTAATTATGAATTTAGTTATCAAGTTTGAAAACCTTGTGTTGTCAAAGAGAAAAATGTGATTGGCTCGCATCCACGTGGTCTCAGAGACGGGCCAATTAGAACCCATCTCTAAATGTAGTCCTAAAAATAATTCTTTCTCCCGCTCACTATTCCAAAATTGAAATTGCTTTATTTTGAATGTATGAAAAAAGGGTGAGAAAACAGATTCTTGAAAATGTTTTATAATCTTTAAAAAAATGGATTCAAGGTATTATGGGATTTTTCGAATCAGCCTGTGAATTAAAAAAAAAATTATAGACGGCGCAATCAAAATTCCGAATAACTCGACAAGAAGAGAAAGACTCCTTTATTCGCAATAAGGGGGACCGCAAGCTTTATTTTGTCGCAGAGGGTCAAAAGGACAATTCTAGTTCGAGTTCCAACCGTAATAAACGTTCAAACGGATATATTGCCGGCGAGACTCGCATCAGCAAAATTCGAAATCAAATTGCTCACAATAAAATGGAAAAACGTTATTTGTGTTTCCTGTATGATGACATTTTCAGATTTTGTATTCCATCTTAGAATTTAAAAACACTTCAAATTGTTACCATTTGACCTCACTGTAAATAATTGTTGAACTGTGAATAATAAAAACAAAAACATTCGTTTCCTTTATTTAGGTAAAACTTGTTTGCATTTCGGTCCAAAAAATAAAATTAAACTTTTAAATCGGGATCTGGATTCTCAAATTAACACTTTTTAATCGCGTAAAGGTCTAAATTTCATTCTAGTATTTTGTGAAATTGACCATTGAGGGTCAGAAATTTTTAAGGTGTGGAATTTCCATAATGGAAATGATATGAAATTGACTTGAAGGTAAGGACTATTTCGAAGATTATGTTTAATAAGGTCTTCCGAACCGCCTACGACAATACCTAAGCAGCCTCTATTGACCATTTCAACTTTCACTTACGCAATACTTCACAAATAGCATGCGACTGAAAAAAGTGATGTTTAGAAATAATGTTTAGATCACTAACTTCTCATTTATTAACGTTTCAAATTTCGGTAATATACAGAAACATTCAAATGCAGAAATTTCACCATTTTCGTCTATATCAGCTTCTCGACAGAAGTTAGCAACTTTCTCGAACAAATCAAGCGGAAGGTCAGCTTCACTCACGTGCGATTTTAAATAACGAACAATTTCTACCGTTGAGCAAGTTCCATCTAAAATTTAATGATAAAATCGTATATTTTATTTAGTATCAAACTAAGTTTTTAGCCTTTAATTCTGGCTGCCCGTCTTGTTTGTACTGTGTAAATATACCAAGTGTAAATAACATCTGGTGACTGAATTGGGATTCGAACCCACGCCCCCCGAAGAGGTTGGTCTAATTAGGCTACTTTGTGCGGGATATTTTAACACGATTTTCAATACGATATTTGTTTTTGGCTTTCCCGCTCTAATCGCGATTAAAAAATATCTATAATAATTTCCTCTTCTTATACCAAATTAATCTAAAAATAAATAATATACCTCAATTTTCACCTACTTGTATGCTTTTTAATCAAAAATTTTTATGATTGAACTACAAAAAATCTACCACCAACAATGTGAAAAAAAATTTTTGAACCTAGTTGTCACAAAAACATGCCTTCAAAATTGTTGAAATAAAAATTATTCTAAAATATTGGATAAAATTGGAAAAAAAAATGATAAACTGTTAACAACGTTGACCAGTGATAACTAACCTAAATTTTGATCTAATTCACAATAGATTTGATAAAACTTATTCCAAAACAAGCAAAAATCTTGCAAATTGAACTCGTTTTGCCGTTCGTTGCAGCATTTGAATCGTTTGATATAAAACCGCTGAATAAAATTACGGAAATTAATATTCAATACAAAATTCCAAGCCTGAATTTCAACGGAAGTCATCTTGGTAGAACATGCAAGTATTTCCAATTATGTCTTGGAAATAGTTTGGTTTTCTTTCATGTGACTAGTACTTTATTGTTTCATTCAGAAAAAAAAATGCTACATATGCAATAGTTATGTTATATAACTTTCGTGACATAAATGTTATATAACTTATATGCCATGAAAGTTTTATAAATACTATTTCTACAATAAAAGTTTTAACACCAAAATCATGAAAATTCATCAAAAATATGGATTCAAGACCATTATCAAATGATGTTTTAAACAAGAAATTCATGTTAACTGCCGGAGGGACAAAGGGATTATCCGTGTTCCATTTTATTGTGTTTTTGACCGTCATAACTTCGCACGGCCGTTAATACGAAGGGGGCCCACTTTTTAAGACGGATTTTTATAATGCAGAATTTTTCTAACACGCTTATTTTAACACGGAATTGTTTTAACACGGAAAGCTTCTTACACGATTTATTCTTTAACCTTCAAACACATCTTTTGGAATTTTCTCCAAACGAGCATATACAACGCATTTTTTTAAATGTTTTCATCTATTTAATATAAGGGCAGTGAAAATCAACATAGAATAACCGATTACAAATTCGGAGAGCAGATAAAGATATAAAAAATATTTCCATAATTAATATTAAATTTATTGGAGTCATTTATTGGAGCTAGGAAACCTGAAAAAAGAAGTTATTTGAAATTAATAGTTTTCCCGCACATTTTTTTTCTGTCATATTTTTTAACGTTACACTAGCCTGCAAAAAAATGAACCCGGTACGTTAACGCGTTAACCGTTTGAGAATTTGAGTTTTTGTGGTCAAATCGACCAAAAAGTGTCCAAGGGTGGTCAAAGACCTTTCGAGAGCATGTTCATTCGATTCAAGATCATCAACTTGCTTAAGTGAATGGTTACGTAGGTTAGAACACTACGAATGATTTTTTGGAGAAAATTCCAAAAGATGTGTTCACGGAACTGTTGTAAATCTGTGTTCAAAGGTTAACACGGATATTAAGAAAAACGTTTTAAAAATAAAAATTCCGTTTTAAAAAACTTTCTCCCATACCAAGTTATTTTAATAACAACATGTATCACGATGTTAAAAGTTTTAACAATCCATAATTACCAAAGCATTTGCAAAATCATCTAATGTATGTTTTCCCAAATTTTGACTATATTGTTTTTTGATGTAAAGACTAAAACAGAAAGTTATTATGATTAATAACCTAAATCTTTTTTATGCCACAGATTTGGTAACTTCAATAAACTACTAACCATATTTCAAACACGTCAACAAATCCATCGCTATTATCGTTCATTACGGTAAAATAGCTTTCAAGCTTTTGATTAACTGTTGAAGACGCAAATGTTTTAATGAAATCATCAAAGAATCCATTATTTTCCGGCTGGTTAATTAACTTTGGTGTCGATTTCAACATGACGGGTTTTGTGGTTTTAATTTTAACGGGTAGACGTTGATTACTGCTATCGTCGTCGAAAAAGCATGGGAGCACCGAAACTTTCAAATTATCTTCAAACCTGATGAAAGCTTTACGAATTTCACTGTAGAACTTCTGTCGGTTGTCTTATTTAAATGATACATGAACTGTTACTATGAGATTAATGCAATAAGTATACTGTACCGTGTGTCGGAGCTATGACACAGTGTCATTGAATTTATAGGCTATAAATTATAGCCTATAATTTAACTCATGGGCCATGAGTCATGGCCTTCGACCGTGCAATACGGTATGGGCCATACGGTATGGGGCCATACCGCACTGTTTTTTTTTAACTAATTTGTAGCCCGTCAGAGATACATACTGACGAATGGTATACATTGTAGTTGTTTTTGTTATAGGTAATGTATATCGGATAATTTTAATAATGCACTATAGTGCTGAGTATACAAAAACTACAGGGATTATATTTTTTTATCTTATTTATCATTGTCTTTGTGTAAATGGTAAAAACTGGTAATCTCAATAAGCCCAGTTGCTGCATATGGCTGTCCATTTATATCAGCATATATTTTGATAAAGTCTCGTACAAAAGTGAAAAAATCATTAGCAGAAATAATTCCAATTTTCCCAGTAGAACTAATGTTAAATAAGTCCATTGTGTAGTTTGTCGAATTTATAAACGCATCTATTGTTATACCGATGTAGTTATTCTCCGATTTCGAGAAACTGTTTTTTCTAAATAATTGATTGTGACTGCGAATCGAAATCAGTAACTCACTTAAGCGTTCTGCGCACGATTGCCCAAACGTTTGTAAAAGGGCACCGTGGTCTTTCGCGGAAAGACTTTTTTGTCGAATAATTTTTTTGCGAAATCAATGAAAAAAAAAGGATTTTTTTTCACTCGAAAAACCCCTCAAACCTCGCATCGACCCAGAAAAAAAAAACAAAGGGCACCAGAAATTTTTTCCATGAAAAATTTTTTTCTGCGAGTTGCGTTTTCTTGCTTTTTCCGCGAGAAACCAGGGTGACGCATAAAAGCGATGGAGATCGTTGCAACCAAATTGGGCCTTTCATATCTTCATAATAAGTATAGTAAATTAAATCGAATATAATTAAAATGATCTTACACAAGGTCGAATAAACTGATAAATGTATAACTTCCATTGGTGATAACACTTAAATCATCGTCATTGAAGGTCTCATCAAGATCCGAATAATCTTTCAGATCAATTTTATAATTCGTCTCGGAAGAAGACTTAATTTTGTCGATTATTTCTTCAATTATTTTTATAGAGCATCCAATGGAACTGAGTTAAGGTTATTTTTTGTGTTTTACTGTATACGGTATACATTGACCAACTTTTTTTTGTATAAAATATCGCAAAAATTATGTTAACACATGTGGTACTCAACAGTTTTCATTTGTATTATATAAATTTCAGTTTTCTCGTACAAAACATCGTATAATTTTCTGACACTTCTTCCAGTTTGACCCGTAGTCTAAAAAATATAGATAGGTTTTGGCGCTCGACAGCATTTTCAGGGTGAAAAGACTATCGTAGTCAATAAATGCTTTTTGTTAGTGATGTGTTCCCTTTTTCATATTTTTATAATTGGTTAATGTTAATCCAGAAATGTTTAATTTAAACAGTTTAAATAACGGGAAACTCTTAAAATGATTTGTTAGGCGATGTCATTGTTGTTAAAACTTCGCTAATAACCCCTTATCTTTGATTTCTGATTTTTTCTCGAGAACGTTCAGATGGGCCAGATGAAGACAAACTTCCATTTTCTTTGGCATGTGCCAATTCCTTTTTTAAATTAGGTAAAATGCAAATGCATTCAATAATGGACAATGTTCCATTTCCGTCTTCGTCTGCCGTGTTAAAGATATGCCTTGCTACAGTTGTAAATTCTTCTCTTGAACTCCACACTTCATTATCACCATAGTCCATATCTTGTAGGTACTTAAACAGCTCCAAAAATGTAACTTCTCCATCTAGATGCAATTAATTGATATACTGATATGTAATATACTTGGTATGTTAAGGATATGTTTCCATCTTATCGCCTTATCTTGACATTCGGCTCTGTATGACTCATCAAATTGTCCAGATAAACAACCGTAGTTTAATATATAAAGTATTTTTTTAATCAGTCAGAGGGTTACTGTGAATTTTATGTATAAACTCAAAAATCCCGCAATAAACATAAAATATTTTTAATTTTATAATTTGTTTAACGGTGATTATACTTGACAAGGGTAAGTACGCGCAAAAAGAAATACTTTTATACAAATACTTATGTATCTTACCTTCATTTACGTCAATTTGGCGATATAGTTCGCTAAATTGGAACCAAAAAGAACAAAATTCAATACGGCTTATTTTGTGTTTTTTAGCCTTAAAACACCCATATAATTTAGCATAGTGTCGAATTGATGCGGAAAATTGTTCTTCCTGTTGGTCTGAAAGGTCCAAGTCAAATTGATCAATCACGTACCCAACAAGCAAATCAACGGTTATATAACCAGATTTACCGATGTCCATTTTTTTAAATTCAGAATTCAGAGTTGTCCGGTGTCTTATTTGGCGGAAGAAGCGTTGAAAGAAATCAAACAAACGGGCAGTTGAGGCCATGCTGGATCGCTACGGTGGTTTTTTTTATCACACTGGCGGTATATAAAAATCAGACCAACAAGCTCTAGGGCACTACAGGCTAAAGTTTACGCAATTGTAGCATCAGCGCGTCAACCTGAGCGCCGACACGCGATATAATATATCATATATTATATATGTTATGTGGTCTATAGCCTATAGACTATAGCCTATAGGCTATAGGTACGATAGCGTACGGATGACAGTTAAAGACGGTACATTCGATTTGTTTACAAAAAAGATGTTGCTTTTTTTAAACAAATTGACCTTCTTTAATTCAGGGTAGCAGGTTATTTGCGCGCAGTTCACCGTGTTTATTTATTTTTCTATTAGGGTTGGCACTCCAAAATATGCCATTTTATTGAAATATTGTGGAGATTTTACGAATGAAAATTTCGGTACAGGTTTAAATTTGAGTTTGCTTTTTTCGCACAGCTAGATACCACCGTAGGTATATTTAGATACTTACAGTTTTATTTTAAAGAAACCACCTTAATAGTCGTTGGCTGATGATACAAAAGCATGCTTTCTAGATCTGGCATGATACAAAATGCTTCAACCACCGACAGTTCGCCACTTTGATCGACGTCGGCATTTTGAAAAACCTCGGGTGCCCAGGTTTCGATTCCCACTTGAAGCAATCCAAGCTCGTCAGCGCGGTCTGCCAAATAGTCAACTAACTCATCATACGAAATTTCACCATCCCTATTCAAGTCGATCTGAGGAATGTTATTAGGTCTAGTTTTTAGGGTCTTATTTTCAAAAATAATGCGAACAGGGAAATTTCGCTCGTTTTTGCACGGAATCAACCCCTAGAGAGAAAATTCGGCTCATTTTTTTCTTCCGATCATATTATATGAATTATGTTTTAGAATTTTGTAACATATTACGGTTAAGTCTTAACCGTTAAGTGTAACTATTTTTATTTCTTATTTAACTGTAGTCAACCTTCAGTGGTCACCTGAGCCGTTAAGGGTGAACGAGATAAAAATAGAACGGCCAAAATTACAGGGTGTCCAACCTAGACTGTTACATTTTTGCTGCTTTATGTAAGCCTAAACAGCAGCACAAACGTACCAGTCTAAATTGGACACCCCATATGTTTCCCTTTTTTTGTAAATCATAAGGAATGAGCTAGAATCGAGAAACATATTTTAAGGGTATATAATAAGGCTTTAATGTAGAAAAAAAATAATGCTGTAATTTGAAAAATTAAATCCCGCTATTTTTATCGTCTAACGCCTCCGTTAAAAGCTTATAAAATGAGCGTAAATTTACGCCTAAAACTTTAAAACTGGGTGTGGGGTAAAATTGTTCAACATATGGTATGATCCATACCTTATTATAAACTTCATTAAAGTTCTTCCAAAATACGTTAAATTGTCGCTCATCAAGTTCGCCGTAATCAGAACATTCGAATAAATTTATATAATAGTCCTGAATAGAAAATATTAAATATGAATTAAAGTAATTCTGAAAGAATTAGCATATAAGACAAGAAACGGGAAAGGGATAACGGATTATTTTCTTGGGTTTTCCCTAAAACAGGAACCACGACTTACTGGGTGCAGAAGCGGAAGTAACCGTCGGTTTGCGTTAGAAAAAATTTCTGTTTTTTTTTGACTTTTTTTAACGAGGCACTTTCAAAAAAAAACAGGCTGTGCTAATGGAATAATGCCAAAAAAGAAGAAAACTGTGACCTGACCCACCCTAGCATTTTGATTGTTAATTGTTTACCGAAACTACGCAGCGTAGCCTACACTGTATCACAGTTAGTCATATTACAGAAAAACTAATTTACTAATTTTTTACAAGAATTGTGCTATAAAACGACGCGGAATTGAAGTTTACTATGGAAAATATCGAATTGTGTTATTTCCCATGTTATGGCCGCGCTGGAATAACAAAACTCATGATGAGACTAGGAAAAATTGAATTCACCGACACTATCGTTCCCTGGGAAATGTGGCCTGAAAAAAAATCTGGTATTATTAGAAAGTCTTTGAAAGTCTGAGCCCTTGTTGGTCACCATTTCATGATTCAATCCCCAATTGTAAGCTTGTTGAATTTAGGCTGTCCAAACTGATTTTCGAAAGTCGCCCTCAGAAAATTCGTATTTTTCTAAAAGATGTTTTTTGACGTAATCAGAAAGGAAAGCTTTGTAAAAAAATCATAATTACGTTTCATCCCTTTTGTGAAAATGAAGGTAGCTCGCAAAAATTTTCTTATAAAGTATGTACAAATGTTACATTAAGTATATTTTATGATTTATTTAATTTTTAAGCTGGAAGTTGTATTTTATTTGTTATGCTAACAGCGCAGAGGTGCAGAGTTTTTATCTTCTAAAAACCTTAAAGTTTTCAGATTTTCCTCTTGGCCAAGTTCCGGTTTTGAAAGTCAATGATATCGTTTACTGCCAAGAAAAAGCGATTAACGAATTTATAGCGAAGAAAGCTGGCTTTGGGCCCAAATCTGATTTGGATCAGTTGAAAATAGACATGGTTTACGAAACTATGATTGAAGTATACAGATTAGGATTCGGAAAAGCTTTTGGTTCAACGGAAAACGAATTTCCTACAAACCAAGGATCACTACAATTGAAAGGTCATTAATTCTTCAAGATATTAAACATATAATACAATTCACCTTTTAGCGTCACTAAGTCTGAAGCGGTGTCTAATAATTTCACATTAGAGATGTGTATGTAAATATTTATAGACAAAAGTCCTTCAGGCGCAACAATCAAGTAACCGGATCCGTTTATCCTTTAGTTTACGAAAGTTTATCGTAATTTTATATGTATGTTTTAGACAATACGGAAGAAAATCGCAAAAAACGAGCGTACAAGATTGGTTTGATTTGCGGAAATGCATTAACCGGTTAGTTATTATAATAATTACGGCCCATAAATTTGTTTATGAGAAGAAAAACAAAATAAGAATTGGATAAGTCTATTAAAAGTAATTTGAATTTGAGATAGTACATCAATTTGATATTTAGACGGAATTTCAAAATTAGAAAAAGTTGTCGGACTGGTTCAAACAAATTCTTCGTTTGCCGTCGGAGACACTATAACGCTTGCCGACTTGTATCTTATGTCGATGTTTCTGATGTCGAGGGATAAATATTTCAAAGAAGGTTATAAAAATATACGATCGGCAGCTCCGAAGTGCGCCGCGATAGTTGATAATGTTATGGCGAATGCGACAGTGGCGCAATACTTGAAGGAAACAGAAAATAATCCTCACACCGGTATTGGTTTTCTGGTATAACCACTAAATTATTCTGAAATAACAAACATCAATAAAATACGCGTACATTACTTATGTATAATACATAAGTAATAAACATATGTGATGTTACAGGGGAGTGATGAACTCATCGCTTATTCTAAAACATTCTAACCTCCGCTACAGACATTTTAAAAAGACGATTTGTACACATTTTTAGTAACTCTGCGAGCTCTACTATTTGGAAGAAATAGTTTTTCAATTTTGGGCCACAAAAATATAAAATATATGTTTTATATTTCAAATGAAAAAAATAAGCCATAAGCTCAACTATACTCTCCACATGACCCACGTACTTAACATTTACTTTACATGTTATCTACAGTTATTTTACACCAGCTTAAATAGTTCTCAGAGAACTATTTTCTGCATGTATACCTAACATGTATTTAGAGGGTAATAGAAATAATCACTTACTATAGCTCTGGAAAATTCTTCGCGTTGACTGAAACATGCGAAGTATTAAAAGTTAGAGTGAGAACAACAATTGAATAAAAGGAACATCAAATCGCCCGTTACGTAAAAAATGAAATTTACCTTTCATTAATAATTTGGATATTGTGTTGGCTGATAATATATTCGACAATTTCTTCGAGATCAGCTGTGCCGCTTTTGTCAACATCAACCTCATCAAATATATTTCGTTCAGCCTTCTGATTGGCCGCTTGTCGTACCAGTCCGAATACCCCTTGCTTTATTATTTACAAATTGATGTTATAGTTTTTGAAATAAAATGTATACTTGTGGAAGTGTTAACTTGATACTTTCGTACGAGTTATAGTATTAGGTATACTATCAAATGGAATCAGAATAAAAAAAAACAGAGCACCCTAAAAACACGATCTATGTTTCCAAGATAGGAAGAGAGGAGACAAGCCAATCAGAGAGCGCCCTCAAACCTACTCGAGGCATTCGCTAGGGTTGACAAACAAAATACCATTTAAAAAATCAAATTAAAATCAACAAAAATTAAATAAATTAACGAAAAGACTATAATCTTTTTTTCTTTAACTAAAGTAAAATTTTCGACAAAATATTTAATCAATTCCCTTACATCAAATTAGTCCTTCTTTACATTTTTATGTACACTATACAATATTATTAATCAAGAGTTTGGCAACTTTCTACTATCAAATAGTAAAATTCTATATTTATGTATCTATTTTTGGAAAACACATATTATTCACTTTGAAAACTAAGCCTTTCTGCAACATTTGGAAGCAATAAAAAAAAATAATTATAGTCTATATGACCCATGACTCAATGGCCCATGATCTTAATCGGATAAAAATCAGGAAATGTTTTGGAAAAATAAGAGACCTAACATAAAGAAACTATAAAGTTGAAATTGTATTTGTTAAAAATTTATAAACGAGGCCTAATAATCGCACCATCGTTGATTTAAACGATTTTGCTTCATCCTGGCATGTTGCTTCTTTGTTTTCGTGTATTTCGTCATCTACAACCGTCTCTTGTATACTACTGGATCTGGAAGAAAGATCCTCACTTTCGGTATACTCGCTCTCTGTATTCGACATATTCGTATTATTCCTCGGAATTTTTAAATCACGAAAATCGTCATTCAAAGCGTCAGATTTTGACTATTTTGGGTTTTGCCGCGAGACTCCTTGATTTCACAAGATACTAAAAATACTACTAAATTCTAGCCAATACTTATTAATTTTCCAAAATACTTAAAAAATGGGATCACGATTGTGCAAAAATGAATTAACGTAGAGGGTAGCACAAAAATTTTCGAGCAAAAAAGAAACAAAGATCCATTAATTTGTTTTAAATTGTAGCGTCCTTTTTTTAATAATGTTCCGCCGATATAAAGGGTTAAGGTAAAAGTTGGTCTCAACGATTATTAAACAAATCTAACACCGTTTTTCTAGCTAGTTAAAAAGCTAATGACAATTTATACTCTCTCATTTTCAGTTCGAAATAAATTTGCTAAATAAATTAGACAAAATCGACAAATACCCAAAACCTGACCGGTCGTCGACCCTTTGCGCTTTCCTTTAGAATCGTTATCAAGTGTACAAATACTGCCCATGAATAGGCAGTGAATAGATAGCTTACTAAGGTCTTTTTGACACTGAGTTGATAGAAAGTTCCATGATTAATTCATTATTGTTTTATTTATTTGACTGATAAAATTTTTAAACATGTAGTAATAATAGCTCATAATTAAACAGGCAAGCTCGAAATGCGTTTCAATTTATTTATTCATGTTAACATGAAGGCAGATTTGATGAATGTATTTATTTCTTTGAACATATCATGTCCAGGAAAAATGTTATTGCGCAATTATATTGTTTAAATCCATACGTCAGGTTCTGGTAGAACCTAACTGTATAAATCAGGTTACCCCAAGCTTTTGAACACGAAAAAGTGGTAGGAACTAAGAATTCGAAAAGGAATCTCTCGATGTGCATTATACCGGTAGATTTCCGAAAACGTGCACATCAAGAGATATATGCAAATTGGAAAAGACAGGCTTTTCGTACTCAGAGGACTT